>OW679197.1:150251776-150498270 GCA_940337035.1 Agriotes lineatus | reverse complement strand
GTAGCGTGCATCGGGGCCACCGCAGTTACCTTATTTTAGAAAAATTTGGTGCGACACTGTTTTTTAGTCAATACGACAAGTTTTTTAGCTTTATCCACTGAAACTATACAAAAGATATATCTTTAATTTTTTTGATAGAATAAGCCTTTTCCGAGAAAAACGGAAAAATCTGTAACAGCAATTTCGTTGATTGGATGTTAATGGGACCTAAACGGCTTCATTCATAAAATACAGTTTAAAGATTTTTTTTAAATAATATTTAATAGCAAACAATTTTACAACGGCTACAAAACTATTGGCTAAAAAACAGTGGCGTTCCAGATTTTTCCAAAATAAGTTAACTGAGGTAGCCCCGATGCACGCCACTGATAGAAATAAATTAAATTTATTTTGACCGAACAATGCCACTTTATGAAATACTAACCTACACCAAGTTTCATTAGAATACCTCTAGCCGTTTTCCAAATTTTTGGAAAAAAACTATTTTTGTTCAAACTTCGACATCCTGCATCTTGAAAACGAAGCCGTTTAGGTCCCATGTTTGTATGAAATTTTTTGTTTATTTCGTGTGGGAGAACACATCCCTAAAATAGTGCCGTGCAATTCCGAAACACCCTTTATAATTCTGAAAAGCAGCTATAAGAATGTTGACCTTATTTGAAATATATTTTCCAGGTTTTGTTTATCGATATACTAAAATACAACCCCCTGTATAATAATTGGCTGAATGAACCTATAGAAAGAAATCGTTGTATTTTCCTTGATTTGCTATACAGTTTATGCACATTTCTCTCATTCACTCTAAATATCTACAAAATATCGAGCTTTAAGATAGCCAAATTCAGGAAAATAACAAAGTTGGCTGTTATATTTAATTTAATAATGATTTTACACTTAATAGATAATAAGTTTTACCTTTATCGGTGTTGTAATAGACTATTAACCAAATTAATTTTAGTATCGTTAAGAGCTTGAATATTACCGCACTCAGTGCGTTACTGGATATTACCGCACTCTTTTTATATAAAAAAAAAACATTGAACCAGAATTTATTCATGAAGATAAAATATTGAACAATACACGTTTGCTTATGGTACTTAACGAAACTCGTCGAAGATGCTCATAATCAAACTTGTATCGTTAATATCTATTATCTTCATCGGTGTTGTTATAGACTCATAACCAAATTAATTTTAGTATCGTTAAGAGCTTCATTACCGCACTCAGTGCACTCAGTACTAATGGATATTACCGCACTCAGTGCGGTAATGGACAGATATTACCGCACTCAGTGCGGTAATGGACAGATATTACCGCACTCAGTGCGGTAATTAATATTACCGCACTCTTTTTGTACAAAGAAATACATTGAACCAGAATTTATTGATGAAGATAAAATATTGAACAATACACGTTTGCTTATGGCACTTAACGAGACTCGTTTGATTGTGGTAAAACTCGGCTAACCGCCTCGTTTTTGGCAATCAAACTCGTGTCGTTAAGATGCTCATAATCAAACTTGTATCGTTAATATCTATTAAAATGCTGATACTAAATTGATAAATAAATTATATACAGAATGCCTAAAAGTAACTTATGACTATAAGTATTGCTTTAATTATGACTTAATAGTTTGAAATGCATTCTGAAATGGCCTTGAAAATTTGCTATCATCTATTATTTTATTGCTCTGATAACTTTTGTATTGCAAATAGTAGCCTAATTCTTATTTTGTTTTTGCAAAGGAAAAATGTTTGAATAAATTTGATCTAAAGTTTCTAAAGAGTATCAACATTAGAAATTAAAAAATAAGAAAAAAACAACTTGATAAGTAACAGACGGTCATATAGAAAAAAGTAAATGTACTAAAATATTAGGTTATGTTTTGAAAAAACGGTTGCGTAGCCATTGAACCATCTCCACATTTTCTAAAATCAATTGAATAACTTCTATGAAAACAATGTTTTGAACAGTAATTGAAAACCTTCGTCATTATCCGTTACTTTTGATGTACAGTCGTGTTCAAATAAATCTGGGACAATGTTTTTTTCATATATATGTAAGTTGAGTTAAGAATTAAAGATTATCTCCATGGATTTCCTGCTATCAGAAAGAGTTACATTAAACTTTGACATGTAAATGAAATCTGTAACTATTTCTGATAGCAGGAAATCCATGAAGATGCTCTTCAATTCTTCATTCAACTTACATATGAAAAACACATTGTCCCAGATTTATTTGAACACGACTGTACATCATAGGCTTTTCAACTCTAGCGAATAAACCTTTTGGAAAATACAGCGTGATCAGCAATATCTGATTGAGTTGAAAATCATACGACACTAATTAAGAACCAATTAATTTTAATATGGTTTCCAAGCTAACAAAAAAAAATGTTTGATAATCTTTTTTAAGTTGACTAACTTAACTGAAATTATTAGACAATAATTTTTTGACATTCACTGTTGTTAGTGGCACTGTAAGTCTATGTCAAATTAGAGGTTATCAGGTTAGGTTTTGCGTTTTGACACAGACCTCGAATTTGACATAGACTTACAGTGCCACCAACATATTAACATCTTACTAAGGATACATTTTTGATATCACTTGATATTTTATTTTCGAGTAAAATTTAAAATTTACTTTTTATGGCCGTGTCGCTACGATTTTCCTGCCGAATCTACATTCTAGCACTAATTCATTTCCGGTAATTTTCTTATCGTGCACAGAACAACGTAATAGGCCCTCGTGTATCGCTCGTGCCGATTAATACGTTGTTTCTGTGCACTTTAAAAAATTACCGGAAAGAATTAATGCTCTTATGATATTATAAGTGACAACCTAAATTTCACTTCCAATTGGCAAGACAGCAAGGCTATGCCAAATTCGAGGTTAGCAGGTTAGGTTTTGCGTCAGTCTGTATCAAAATTGACGCAAAACCTAACCTGCTAACCTCGAATTTGACACACAGAAAAAAAACGCGCCAATTTCAAGGTTAGCAGGTTAGGTTTTGCGTCAGACTGTGTCCAAACTGACGCAAACCCTACCCTGCTAATCTCGAATTTGACATAGACATACAGTCTTGCCAATTTCAAATAAAATTTTGGATTGCCAACTCAGTTAATGCTGACCACGCTGTACGCTGTACATGTATTTTCTTAAATGTAATGTACTGCATTGTATTGGCTACATAATAGCAACGGCACATACTCCAAAATTTGTATTTCTTATCCATTTAAATTTCCCATATAATAAACCAAGTAATATTTTCTTTTAATGTGTCGTAATGTTTTTCGAAGTCACATCTCTGTTGCAATCGAGACAAAATAGATAAATATGACATTACTAATTTTGATCGACTCATAATACCAAAAGGATGACAAAAGCTGTGTTCGATTTTATTACCTTTTACTATTTAATTAATTTTAGTTGCCTGAAGATGACCTGTCGTAACTGTATTTCTAACTTCTTTAAGAAAATACATACTATTTATGGGGAAAGTTTCATATTTCTATTCCCTCCTATCTTCAAATAATAGTTACTTTTAAATTAACCTTATATTGAAAATATAATTAGTAAAGTATACTCTTATATTGAAAAATACCTTCATTATTTAGCTTACAACTGAATAACAATGGTATCTGTTAATTTTCTCTATTGACCAATCCAATTAAGTAAGTAGGATATTTAAAAAGTATACACATAAAATCTACCTAAAATGAATTGACCAAATTCGGATACGCTTAACTCGGCTTATGATACGTATAAGTAAGCTTTCTTGAAATTTAGTCCTAGCATTGAGTTGTGTTTATTAATGCAAGTGCGAACTTTGATAATCCAGATAGCCGGATTAGAATTCGGTCCGTTCCCTTTTATCCGTCCTTTAAATAAGGCCGTCATGCAAAGCGGGTCACATAGATATCTTCAGTATAAACGATGCGCAACACTATAATAAACATTTCGATTTTGTTTCATACCATGTTGGCTTGTTGTATAAATGATATTGACTAATGGTTATCATTTTAGATCGTGTTTTAATTTATTATTTAATACGGATAATATGGAATGTAAAGGTTATTTGAAATTTGAAATATTCCAGATATTAATTTAGTTTTATTAAGATAGAAAAAATTACTAAATTCGTATCAAGCACATTCCAGCTCATAAATATACTGCAAAATGTTTAAATAATTGAAAACTAGAGCTCTTAGAACATTAAGTTCTATTTTAATTTCTAATATTCTATTAAATTTATTTAAAGAAAATCAGTTAATAAAGCTAAAAAGCATTTAAATATCTGAAATTGATTTTTTCTAAAAATAATGTTTTTGAATTTGACAATAATGTTTTTCCAATCTGAAACTAAGAACACGGTTGCAGCATGTGATTTTGATTATTAGTGTGGGTAGTCATTTTCGTATTCTAACACACACAAAAGATCTTCATAATCTACCCCATTGCTAATGTCTGTTTTCCTCCATGTAAATTATGTCTTATTGAAATATAGAAAAATAGTTTAAATTAAATTAACACTACACATTGTATGAAATAAATACATGGCATCAACTAGATTATAAACAACAATCAAATCCAGCCATAATATTTATGTGTAATCAAGACCCTGAACTAAGCTAAACACCAGTCGATTGTAGTATTGAAGAACACACACCAAAGAAGAATGAAACTGCCTAACACTAATTATAATATATAATTGTAATTATATACTACAATTTCAAATATTATCGAATAGTAGAATAAACTCAAAAGCAGAGTATGTTTATTCTACCCATTACCTGTGTTTCTCTAAGCTTAAACTTACCTTTCGAATCAATAAACAACTACCCAAAGGAACACTGCGATGATTTAGAACACAACTGATCCAACAGGCACTGCAATAATAACTGTTTTAAAATAAGTGCATCCATATACAAAATGGCATATTGGCAAAAGTCTCTTAATGGACGTTTAATGACTTTTGTAAAGCTCCAATAGAAAAATTCTTTCGCCCAATTTAATTAGGCAATTCTCTAAATGGGCATGGATCAGCAGAGGATTAAAGCAGTGATGATTATTTTAGTATTAGTACCAACCTTAATGATCTTTCACTTCCATATAACTTTAGAAAGATAAATTTCACACTTTTAGCCACAAATTATGAAATTATATTCATTTACGTTTAAAGGAATTCATCAACCGTCATGCTGTGTATGCATGTATAAATCAGAAATGTGCCCCCACATAATTTTTCGCAGTACGTATTTGACAGAGTTGAGGAGCGAAATGATTTGCGAATGGTATAAAGTAATTCGTTACATCGAAACCTTAAAGATAATTGCATAATGCACTTGATGACGGCGCTGTACACGTTTCGGGTGTTATCTAAACGAACACACAACCGATTATACCTGGGACACAATTCTGGACAGCATAAATATAAAAGGGAAACCTATTTTTACAAGAAATTTAAATTCAAATTGTATTCATAGTAACACATTCCTTTATACTTTGTACAACATAAATCTACAGATGTTACACTTTTTATTAGATACAGTTCGTTTAACTGTATATGTTTCAACGATCTTTCTCAAGAAATTTACCTGTCACACATTTATATTTAGAAATATTTGATCAAAACTAACCTTCCAACACGACATAAAAAATAAATTCCGTACTGGACCTGCAAGCTTTTAATGTGTTGTCTGTATTATTTGCTCAGATGTCTCCAACACTATACAATGTTAATTTTTGACTAACTATTATATGCTATCGTTATTTAGTGCTGGCGGAGTAATTTAATCTCACTACAATCCACTAGAAATTGTCTCAGTATCCCTATTTTATATATAGGCCACGCAATAGGCATCTTTGCCTGGAAAAAATCAAGAAGTATTGCAAATAGGCAATTTGAGACCTTGGTGTTTGTCCACTCGTTCCGCCATCTTGGATAGATTTCGTCCAAAATCAGTTTTTTGATAGTATTTCCTTGACAAAACATAGTAAATGATTGTATACGGAGATCCAGTTGATGCAACAAACAAAAACACGAAAAGTGCAGAACAAATTCTCTGATAAGATAAGCAAAACTTCCCGCGGATGTATTTCTCGACAAGTAGAACATGATTACATTCACACAGATATTTCTAGCTAACGAAGAAAACAAAAGTTGCCTTTTCGCATGGTCAAAAAGAGATTCGAGAAATCTAATTTTGCCGTTCATCAGGCAACAGAAGATGCTAACACATTGATCGCAATGACAGCACTCAAATGTCATCATTTAATTCTGTTTTTATTGTAGGTGAAGACCTTGACCTCCTCTTTGTTGGCTTAATATCACTGGCGAAAGATTATTATTTCCTGAAACAAGACAAGAAAAAAACGCAGTTTGCATGTTGAACAGACAACAGATAATAATTGTTTTTGCACGCTTTCAGCTATTGTAGCACGACGTTTGTAACATTCGGTCTAAGAAAGAAGACATTTCTGAAAGTGATTCAAATTGCCAAGGAGTTAAAACCAGACTGCAGAGGTTTTTTTTTGTAAATTGTAGATTTCGACACTATTGCTGCAGCAGGTGAACAATTGTTAACTACACAATACTGAACTTTTTAAAAAAATAGATCGGTGGATATTCTCCGGTACCAACATTTCGCTAGATCGGTGACAAAAGGGCAAGTTGATCTTGCTTTGCTTCTACCATCAGCAACTACAGCACCTCAGCTACCATCAAGTTCATACTTCGTACGGCGTTTACAAGAACCCGGAAAATGGCGATGGAAGAGAAATAAGAGTGGTCTTACTCTAATCAGAACAACTAAAGGTCGTCTTGCAAATTCAAAAAAATGCGGGTTAAAGTGCTCTATCATTTGAATGTTTGCACCGGATAGTCCTGCGAAAGCGTAGCTAACATTTTGAACGACTTCGAGAAAGATGAACAAATCGAAACTGCCATTAATAAACTGTCAGTGTACGAAGATGCTAAGAAAGAAGATTCCAAAGAGGAGAGTATAGAAGATGAAAATGACACATTTAGTCAGAATATCAAATTGTGCTCAATTGCCAATTTGCTAAACTTTTTTTATTTTTTTCCGGGCACGTCCAGTTATAGCTCCCTGTTGCTTAGAATAATAATCACGCATCTATTTAACCGATTCAGCACATTTAATCAGTTTTCGAATAGTTTTATGCTAGAACACGAATTTGAAGAGATTTTTATTTCTTGCTTCAGTAAATGTCAATACCTAAGATCTGTGACAAAAGGGCAAGTTGATCTTGCTTTGCTTCTACCATCAGCAACTACAGCACCTCAGCTACCATCAAGTTCATACTTCGTACGGCGTTTACAAGAACCCGGAAAATGGCGATGGAAGAGAAATAAGAGTGGTCTTACTCTAATCAGAACAACTAAAGGTCGTCTTGCAAATTCAAAAAAATGCGGGTTAAAGTGCTCTATCATTTGAATGTTTGCACCGGATAGTCCTGCGAAAGCGTAGCTAACATTTTGAACGACTTCGAGAAAGATGAACAAATCGAAACTGCCATTAATAAACTGTCAGTGTACGAAGATGCTAAGAAAGAAGATTCCAAAGAGGAGAGTATAGAAGATGAAAATGACACATTTAGTCAGAATATCAAATTGTGCTCAATTGCCAATTTGCTAAACTTTTTTTATTTTTTTCCGGGCACGTCCAGTTATAGCTCCCTGTTGCTTAGAATAATAATCACGCATCTATTTAACCGATTCAGCACATTTAATCAGTTTTCGGCTAGTTTTATGCTAGAACACGAATTTGAAGAGATTTTTATTTCTTGCTTCAGTAAAAGTCAATACCTAAGATGGGTGACTGGAAAAAGACTAGAAAAGTAGGTATCTATACTCCTAGCCTAGAGAAAAAGTTTAAAATGGTAGAAGGAAATAGGTTACCGTTGGTAGAACAAAAACTGAAGGTCTGTTTTATGCAATAAATAGGACAGTGACCTTGTAGTTCTGCAATACCTTAAAAAACTATGTGTAGATAGTTGGTCAAAAGTCAAAATCTAGAAAAACAGCATGAACTATTATACCGGTAATGTAACTTGTGAAAATGGGCATATTTATATTGACAATGTTGTGACGGGTCACCTAAGTAAAGTAAAAATGATTAGTCTTGCATGGTTCTCAAAAGTGACTAGTCCTGCTAAGAGACACTTTCAAGATCAAACTGAGCCTTGACATGACCCGCGTTCTTGACGATTTCAGGAAAAATATATTTATCGCTCAGGATCATTCTAAATTACTTGATACTTGATATTTCGCCTCATTTAAAAATATTACATATTAAATTATGAACGTCTCAAGGAAAAAACGGTTTCCGCTTTAAAAAAAACTATAGGGTAACTAACTCACAATTGCAATTATATCTTTTAGTCCAAGCAATGGGGCGAAAATAAGGGGTCTACGACGCAAAAGGTGGTAACCAAATGAAATTTGGTAGAATCGTAAAATTTACTGTCCTGATTATAACTCTGAGTTTTCGACCTTGTGCGAAGACCGCTCCGGCCGCCATCTTGAAGAGTGAAATATTAAATTGAAGAGCATAAAATTGTACATAAAATATGTTCTATTCATTTTGCTGTTAGACCAATAATTCTCAAGATACAGAGTGCCAAACGCAAGAAAATAATGGTAATGTAGCGGTGGAGCGTTTTTTTCTGCATCTGTCTGCTTAAATGTGAGCTAAGTGATACGTGCAAAGTAATTTCCACATAAATATCTATTATTATCAAATGCATTTGCACAGTTTTCTGCATTATATTTTGTACGGACACGTCTGCTCCACCTCTACATTACCATTACTCGCTTCCGTTTGGCACGCTCTATCTGAAAAACGATTGGTCTAACGAAAAAAATTTATAGAAGATATTTTATGTACAATTTTATGCTCTTCAATTCATAACTTTACTTTTTTTCGTAGGACCAATAGGAACGGAGATATTTACAAAAAACTGATTTTGGTCGCTATCTATCCAAGATGGCGGCGCGAGCGGTCTTCGCCCAAGGTCTAAAACTCAGAGTTATGATCAGGACAGTAAATTTTACGATCCCACCAAATTTCATTGTTACGACCTTTTGCATGGTAAAACTACCCATTGCCTGGACTATTTGAGCTCCAGTAAAATCACATTTTTTTGCTTGTTCCTCACTTGTAAACATCAATGTATCAAGTCACTGTATTAATCAAGAAAGTTTATTTTAACAAGTTACTAACTTTTATAGTATTTAACATTACAAGCCAGGTAAAACAGGTTTTACTGGCGATAGGATTGGGATGACTGGCGAGCCGTTAGGCGAGCCTGTCATATCCTTGAGCCAGTAAAAATGGTTACCTGGCGTGTATTGTTGAATGTTTTATTTGTTCCCCACTTGTAAATAACTAGAAATTTACCATTTATTCAAAGTGTCAAACTGACAAGCAACTAAATTAATCAATATGACACATACTAAGGAAGACAACTCTGGCTTTGCACGCTATCATTTATCTATGAGCACGCTTGTAAGATATAACTGGCTAGCCAGTAAATTTTACTGGCTAGCCAGTTAAGAAACATTTTCAAAGTGAATACAGTGACTTGATAAATTGATGTTTACAAGTGAGGAACAAATAAAAAGATTTGCAAGTTATCTGTCAGTTTTACAAGCGTGCTCATAGATAAATGATAGCTTGCAAAGCCAGAGTTGTCTTCCTTAGTATGTGTCATATTGATGAATTTAGTTGCTTGTCAGTTTGACATTTTGTTTAAATGGTAAATTTCTAAGTGTGAACAAATAAAATATTCAACAATACACGCAAGGTAACAGGTTTTACTGGCTCAAAAAGTTTTACCAGTAAAAACCCTCTTACCAAGCTAGTCGTGTTAAATACTATTGTTATTAACTTCACATATTGAACAATATGTCCTAATTGGACAATAAGTTCTACTTTTTACATATTTACTGACTTGTGGGAGATAATCCTTCGATTATTTCCTCTTAGTTATTTAACCTAAGTTATGTATGTATTACTTACTTAGTTATTATTTCTAACAAAAAACTATTTACCACACATCAAACTTTAATTACATTAAATAAACCTAGTGGTTAGATCTGATGGTTTAAATCTTTTATTTGTTCCTCACTTGTAAACATCAATTTATCAAGTCACTGTATTCACCTTGAAAATGTTTCTTAACTGGCTAGCCAGTAAATTTTTTACTGGCTAGCCAGTTATATTTTACAAGCGTGCTCATAGATAAGTGATAGCGTGCAAAGCCAGAGTTGTCTTCCTTAGTATGTGTCATATTGATGAATTTAGTTGCTTGTCAGTTTGACATTTTGAGGAAATGGTAAATTTCTAGTTATTTACAAGTGAGGAACAAATAAAATATTCAACAATACACGCCAGGTAACTATTTTTACTGGCTCAAGGATATGACAGGCTCGCCTAACGGCTCGCCAGTCATCCCAATCCTATCGCCAGTAAAACCTGTTTTACCTGGCTTGTAATGTTAAATACTATTTAATCTTTTCATTTCATCTATTCTGTTCCTTAAGTTATTAACAAGTTTGTTTGGCTTGAACCCATTTACTGTAATCATCACTGTAACGTTGGAGATCCTCTTTGATGGAGGGCACACACAAATCACTTGGTACCACCTTGTTGGGTACGTACCAGGGCGCATTGACTATGGCTAGTAGCACTTTCTTTTGATACCTTTGTAGGATTTCAATGTTTCTGTTACTGGCAGTTCCCCATAGTTGAAACCCATATGTCCATATCGGCTTAATAATTGTTTTATGCAACAGCAGTTTGCCAGTTTGTTCTCTATTGTTAATTGTAAGTGTTTACCAGTCATCCAGTACATAGTTCTGAATGTCACGCCTAGTTGTTTTTTTATGAAAATATGAATCTTCTATCTAAGTGCATGCCTAAATATTTAATCTGTTTTCCATTTAGTTTTACCGGGGGACGGTTGTCTCTTCTCATGGTGAATGTTACCTGTACTGATTTGTTTCCGTTTGCTTTCAGTCTCCATGTTTCTAACCACTTCTGTAACTTATTTATATGAGTTTGTAGGTTCCTTCATACACTTAGTGGGTTTGGATGGGATGACACTACCGCCGTGTCATCCGTAAACGTGGCGATTGTAGTTAACCTGATTTTTGATAGATCTGCTATAAATAGCAGGTACAGTACTGGCCCCAACACACTTCCTTGTGGTACTCCAGATAAGACTGTTTTTAATTCTGTTAATACATCTTGTTGTTTGATTAGAATGATGTCGTTCAGTGAGATACGTTTTCAGAAGCTCGTATAAATCATATGGTAGATATTTCTTGAGTTTGTAGCACAACGCTTCATACCATATACCTTATCAAATGCTTGGGATAAATCAGTAAAGATGGTAGAGCAGTACCATTTTCTTTTCAAATCGATGTTAATTTTCTTTACAACTCGATGGACCTGTTCTATTGTTCCATGATATTTGTGAAAGCCAAATTGGTGATCGGGTATCAGCTTACAGTCTTCAATAATACCTAACAGTCTTTTTAGTAATTTTTTCAAAGACCTTAGTCATCATAGGTAGTAGACTTATTAGTCTATACGAAACAATCTCATCAGCTTTATTACCAGGTTTAGGTATCATAATTACCTCAGCGATATTCCAGAATGCTGGGAAGTATGTTAATCTTATTGCATCGTTGAATATTTGTAGTACAACTTTAATACCGTTTTCACACATTTCCTGTAGGATACTTCCCGTTACAAGGTCATACCCAGGAGCCTCTTTAGGATTTAATTCTTTTTTTATCGTACTCTTGATTTGATCGAAAGTTATTTTTTTCATTGGGAAACACCTCGATTTCATATTGATTTCCTGCAGGAGATGGTTTAAACACATCGGCTAAGTATTCCGCAAATAGGTACGTTCGCTTTTCCTTCGTTGCTTCTGGCCCATTTTCCACTTGGATCTTTTATTGGGGGTATATTTTGTTGTGTTTTTTTAGTCTTCTGGTTGCTTTCCACAGCGAATAGTCAGTGGTTTGTTTTTTTTTAATAGGAGAAGACTAACCAGCAATTCTTATCTAACTTAACTTTACTAATTGTTTCTGTTGAGAATTTACCCATTGGTTTTCCTCTCAGTTCTAATAACTTGAACACTCGTTTCACGTGTTAGCACTTTTCTCTGCTTTTACACTGACACTTTCGTCACTTTACACTAACTCAAATGGTTTTATCCTCTTGAGTCTTCTAACTTGTTCTGCATTGTCTATTTCTTCTAATGCAGTTTTTATTCCTAGGATCCCTGTGGATATCACTGTTTCTAGCGTACCAAGGTGCACTTACGATGTTTCTTAGTATTTTGTTAATGGAATGTTTGAATTATGTGGGTGTTGACAACCGTATGTCCATACCGGTTTTATTATTAGGTTATACAGGAATATCTTATTATGGATTGATAGTTGGAGTTCCTTCCCAGTAGCCAATACATCTTTCTATATTTCATGTTTAGTTCCTGTCGTTTTTTCTTGATATGCTCCTTCCAGCGTAGTTTGGCGTCCAGGTTCATTCCACGAAACATTGCTGTATTAGCGTACGGTAAGACGCTGTTGTTTAGTGTCACCGACCAGGGCCGAGCCAAGGGTATCTGCCGCCCGGGTGCAAGATATAGTTTGCCGCCCCTATAGTGTATAGCTCCTTAGACGTAAATAGTGTTAATTTTAAAATTCTGCGTTGCCTTGATAACTGTAACTTGTTTTAAAAAATTAAAAAATATAAAGGTTATTATAAACTTTATTATTTGTATAAATTAAAAAATTAAATATTTAAAACAACTAACATAATGCTTTAATAGTTATAAAACAAAGTATTGCTTAAATTATTTATTATTAGTAACTTAGAAGTTATAAACATGAACTAAAAACTACATAACTTCTAAATTTAAATATCAAAAGCGACTTTTCTTGCTTTTTTAATTGCAAATTCTCGTATTAAATCCGTCATATCTAACGCCTGGCAGATCTCTTCCTCGATGCTTATTACAGCCAAATTTGTAAGTCTGTTCTGGCTCATAGTAGATCTCAAATAGTTTTTAATTATTTTTAATTTTGAAAACGATCTCTCACCATGAGCCACAGTGACAGGCATCGTTAAAAAAATTCGTAGGGCTACAGATAAATTCGGGAAAGTGCTAATTAAATCATTAGCCACAAGGTATTCTAAAGTTTCCTTGGCCGAAGTCGTATTGCTTTTATTATAAATGGACAATATTTCAATTTCATTGCACAAATCAATTGCATTAACATCCATTTGTTTTGTAGATGAATCGGTTAATTTAATTTGTAAATCCATACAACATTTCATTAATTCTTCTTTATCTATAGATAAAGAGCCTAAATTATTTAAAAAGCCAAAATAGGAGTTGCACTCGTTTAACTGTTCAAATCTGTCATTTAATTTTGATATTACTATATCAAGAATATAAAAATAAAAATTGACTTTGAAATTCAACTCTGGTGATTCGATTGATTCATCTCTATGTTCATAATCAAAAAAAAACTTTGCTTTTCTCGGTCTAACCAAGCCTACAGCTGGAAAAACACTTTCGCAGTCTATATCTTCAGCAATTTTTTTTGCCTCATTAAGCATAGCTGTAAAACTACCTTCACATCGTATTTCAATGAAAAAAATTTGAATTTCTGTCAACATTTTTACAGTTTCTGGTAAAATAATATTAGATTTTTGCATGATTTTGCTTACAGTGTTTATTTTTGATAAAATATTGTACCAAATTACTAGAGAACACACAAATTTATATGATTTTATTTTATTAATTAGTGACTTTGCAAGGTTTTTTGTGTCATTGTCTCTTGATGTATCATTATAAAGGGAAAAGAGAGCATCATAAATTTTTTCTAAATTAAATCTAAGGGTTTTAATGGCATCGATTCTACTCTCCCACCGTGTATCAGATAAAGGTTTTACAGTTATGGTAGGAAGTTCTTTCATGAGAATATGCCAACGGTAGGTGGAGGCTGAAAAAAAAACATATATTTCTTGAATAATAGCAAAGAAATTTGTTACTTCAAGCGAACTTTTCGCAGCATCATTGACAACTAAATTAAGACTATGAGCTGCACAAGGGACAAAAAAGGCTCTAGGATTTATATCAAGGATTCTTTTTTGCAGCCCATTATGTTTGCCTTTCATGTTGGCACCGTTGTCATATCCCTGCCCTCGCATATCCTTAATATCAATATTTAATTCTTTTAAATAATTCAATAAAAAGGCCGTTAGTCCTTCACCAGTTGTATCTGTAACTGGGCAGAACCCTAAAAAATGCTCTCTAATTTCTATACCCTTTGAAATATCATTAATGAAAACGAACCTGACAACTACAGTTATTTGTTCTTCGTGACTCACATCAGGTGTACAATCTAATATAATTGAATAATATTTACACAATTTTAAAGTTTCGATTATATTTTGCTTGACTTTTTCACCTATTAGACAAATTAATTCATTTTGGATTTTATCACCTAAATAATGTGGCATATTATTGGTATCTTTTTGAATTCTGCCAATATGTTCCGCCATTATATTATCGAATTTTGCAATTGATTCAATTAGCTTCAAAAAATTACCATTGCCTTTTTCGAAAAGTTTTTGATTACTTCCTCTAAAAGCTGCATTTTGTCCAGCTAAATACTGTATGACACAAATGATTCTTTCAATAATTGACGTCTATCGTTTTTTTTCCAACTTAATTAAATTTTGGTTGACTGAGTCAACAGTTGTCCCTTTTTCAATCGATTTTTTTAGCTCGACCCATTTCTTAACACTCTCAAAATGCCCCTTACTTTTTTCGTGCCTGTCTAAATTTTGAGATAAGTGTCGCCAGTCAGTATAACCTTTATCATCGTTAAAAACATTATCAGTAACTTTAAATAATTTGCAACAAAAACAAAATACAGAATTATTTGACTTAGAATAAACTAACCATGTTCTAGGAACTTTTTCATTATTGCTTAATTTTTTGTCATAATAAGTAGTTGAAAAAGATCTGTTTGAATCGTCTAATGGAAATGCAATATTTTTCAATTGTAATGGCCCCAATTCAAGAATAGACATTTTAATGTTATCTGTTAAAACTTGCGGCCAAAGAGCAGGATCTTTCAATGTTTCCATCCCAGCGTCCTCAGCAGCAACCTCGGTTGGTGGTGGTGAATCCGGTGTGTCCTGTGCATCCGCCTCGGATTTATTATTTTCTTGCCCTATTTCTGGATTTTCCATATGCGTGTCCTTGTTCGAATCAAGCTGTTCCTCCACTTGCAGGCTTGTTGATGGTTGTTCGGCTGCAGCCGCCGCGCCGTGGAAACAAAAAAATTTTTTAAGGAGCCAGCCAGTCCTTTTTTAATTTCGTCTTTTTCGGACTTTCTTTTTCGATACTGAAAGCCGGAAAGTCTCTTTCTGCCATCGGCCATCTGAATTAAGCACAAATAAATTCTAAGGATAGCGAAACAGAAAAATAAGCAGAAAAGTTCAAATGTTTAAAATAATGAAAAATACTTACGTTTTAAAACTTTCAACTTTAAAAAGCACTATATTATTTAGCTCTTGCTTGAAACGTTTAGCCTTTTTATTTCTGCTTAGTTCAGTACAATCTTACTAGCATTCAATCGCAAACTAAACTAACCCCCAATTGCCCTTTTTAAGTTTGTTATCGTATATGCCGGCGGCATGCATGAGCATGAAGCATGTTGCAACAAAGCACAAATACACAATTTACTCATTATTTTTGTGTCTAAAGAGGGCCGCTTAGTCTAGCTGATTTCGCTGATCTATATAGTTTCGTGTTTCATGACGCTGCACCATAGCGACAGAGCGATAACTCGTGTGTCGGTATAATCACCGTGTACAATAGCAAACGGCACCGACGCGACGTGTTTATAATAAAAATAAATTATAAGTAATAAATTATTATTGTATGCTTGCCGCCTTAAAAATGCAACCGTTTCTCTGTATCAAGTTACCTTTATACGAAAAAAAGCCAGACACAAGACTATAACTTGATAAAAAATGTTGCATTTTCTAATGCCGCAAGGCACAAGCATACCTATCTTAAATTTCTTTCATTTTTCATTTTGCCGCCCCAAATAGTTTGCCGCCCGGGTGCTGTGCACGCTTTGCACCCCAGGCACGGCTCGGCTCTGTCACCGACACATATTCGTTCTTAATATACACTGACTAATTTTCATGTAACTTCATTCTTCATCTTTTTGTCCATGAATCTATCTCGTTTATGGCTTGTTGTAGCACTTCTGTTGTTTCTTCGGCATCATCGCCGACCGCTAGTATTGTAGTGTCGTCTGCAAATGTGGCTATAGTTGCCTGGTTGGTTGCTGTACACGAGATAAAATATTGGCCCTAGTACACTGCCCTGTTGTACTCCTGCCTTAATTTTGTATAAGTCGGAGTATGTATCTTCTTGATTAATCCTGAATAGTATGTCCTCAATGTAAGACTTCAGTAGTTCTGAGAATTGCTTTGGCAGATTATTTTCTAGTTTATGGTGCAGTCCTTGATGCCATACTTTATCAAAGGCCTGTGCCACATCCAGTAAGATTGCTGAGCAGACTGTTTTCTCTTCAAGGCTTTTATCAATATTGTTTATTATTCTGTGGACTTGGTGTACAGTTGAATGTTGATTTCTGAATCCAGACTGGTGTGTAGGAATCAGCTGTTTTCTTTCTATTATTGATTTGAGCCTTTTGAGAAATATATTTTTTAGATAAGTATTAATCCATTCATTTTTAATCTGTTTTATTTCTCTTCTCAGTTGTGTGAGCTGGTTTAACATGGTTTTATCTATTGGGGCTCTGGTCTGTTGCCATTTTTTCCTTGCTCTTCTTTTTTTCTGCAACTAGCTCCTTGATTTCTTTGGGGTAATTGTTGCCTATTGTTTTCATTTTGTATTCGAGGGCACTTTTCCATGCAGCTTGTTGGATGTCCACTACAAGTTTTTCAGCTTCGCTGTCCAATTACTCTTTATTTCTCAGTGATACGTTGAGCTGTTCCCTATTGCTCAGTTTTTTTTTTGAAACAATTCCCAGTCTGTATATTTATTTATTGGTCAGCATTGGGTTGCATTGTTTATTAATAAGATTTTCGCTTAGTGTTAGTATCATTGATGAGTGGTCAGCGCTCAATTCAAAGTTCTCTTCGATATTGATGAAGTTGGCTGATATCTTTCTGGAGATAAAGAAATCTATTAAATCTGGTATTTTATTCGAATCTATATGCCAGTAGGTTGGTGTGCCCTTGGAGTGAACAGTGCAGTTCTTGTCATCTACTGCCTTTTGCAGTTCTCTCCCTTTAGTTAGTCTTTGCCCCCACATTAGGCTTTTTGCATTGAAGTCTCCTCCAATTATGAATCTTTCTCCTAGGCTTTGCAGCATATTTGAGTATTCCTCTTTTTTTAGATTGTGCCTTGGTGTGCAGTATATTGCTGCAATTGTAATATTATATCCTCCTGTTTTAACATTTACAGCTGCAGCTTGAATTTGTTCTATTTCACATTTGGTGTCTTCATAGTGTATTATATTTTCTTTCACTATCACCGCACTTCCTTCTCTGGCAGAGTTTTGTGAGTGTATTGTGTGGTAAGTTTTATATCCTAATTTAATAGATGACTGTTTTGTGGGATGTGTCTCTGATATGAGACATATGTCAATTTTTTGCAGGAATAATTATATTTCGTTTTGATTTTGCTGAATGCCGTTGGCATTCCATGCAGCTATTCGTATGTCTTTTTGGTCCATCATTTTGTCTTTGAATCTGCAGCTTTATTGCTATTTCCTTCAAGTTTAACTAATCTCCCAGAGATTTTCTTTGGCATTTTTTTTCTTGTTCAAAATTTCTTTCCTGTTGGTTTAGCTTTGACAATAAACTTTGGAGTAGGTAGTTTATCGTCACTTCTTCTCTTTGGGAATTTCCTTCATTCTCTTTGGTTTTTGGTAGAGCTGTTGGCTTGTGTGGCAGTTAGTTCAGATAGATAATGCTGTATAGATTTATGTTTTAGTTCTAAAAGCATTTTTTAGACTCTTTTGTTGCATTACTAAGATTGTTCTTATCCCCTTCATATGTTCTTAGTTTCCATCGTTTTCATAGCTGACGTTTTTCTGCTATTTTTTACGATGGGATAGTTGTCTCTTGATCATAGTGCATTTTGCTGCGGTGTTGCATGAAAAGCTGCATTTTGCATAACGTTTGTCAAATTGTTGACAGTGGTATTTTTAGTTCAATTTGCTAGTCGATGTGCATTGCATGTTTTTGGAATTATAATTGCCCCCCACTACAGACGTATTGCCTAGGGTTCTGAAGAATCGTAGTTCAATATTTTACATTTTTTAGTGTTACAAAGTATCCAAAGTAATAGGATGAATAGTAGAACGTCATAAAAGGTTTCAGAGATTTACTACAAATTATTGTTACAGTATATATATTTTACTTCTTATCAAATCGTTATTATTATTTTATTTTGGTACTCAGCCAACAGCCGTTAGGCCAATTATAGACGTCGCTGTACATTATCTTTTCTTCTTTGAGTACTTACAGTTTTACGATCCTCTTTTAAGAATATTTACCCATTTTTAATGTATACTTCTTAATGATTGGTTGAACAACAAAGAAATTTTTCCATCAGTTTCTCTAATTGTTAAACTGCCTAACTCCATTTGTTTTTATTAGATATGTAAACCACTGAGCCATCAAGACGGTTAATAATCATATACTATATCCTAAGTGCAAAATTTTTATCGTAAAGCTTTTACTAAGCGAACATTTCATTTTTATATAAAAAAAGGAAATTCAATTATTATTTGTTGCGTTAGCACAATTTATCAAAAAAATACAATTTTGATAAATAATTTGAGTTTGCTTTTCTTTATTTGTGTTCTGCATACTAGAAGATTCCAATTTGTTTGGTTCTAAAGTTGCCGCCTTAGAGGTGCTTGGTTACTGTATGTCATTTGTATTGAATCTTAATTTGTCAATAGCATTTAGGTGGTTATGCGTATCCATTTATAGATGTGGTTTTATTGAACTTGTACTTCCGTGGCCCATTATTGTAATAAGATGTTGCTCCTGCTTTCCCTTATTTACTAGACTACTAACAGCTGTAGTTCGATTGGAGTGATTTGATATTT
The DNA here is from genome assembly GCA_940337035.1 of Agriotes lineatus. Taxonomy (NCBI): domain Eukaryota; kingdom Metazoa; phylum Arthropoda; class Insecta; order Coleoptera; family Elateridae; genus Agriotes; species Agriotes lineatus. Next base: position 150,479,048 of record OW679197.1, on the reverse strand, counting down.
TTACAGTTGCGTCCAAACCAAATTTTGAAGCTGCATCTCCTTGTCCATTTGGATAACTGATTTCTGTCAATAAATGAATTTGTGAACCAACAATAAGATTTGTTTTTATTCCAGTCACTATTGTGTGTTAGAAATAGATGGTTTCTTGTTATATTGGGACTTTGCTTGGACAAGAGTTTTTTATATAGCCTTACTGGACAGAGATCGGTATCCACTTCATTAGTAGCTAACCATTTAATATCTGCACATTTTTGTCACCCCCTCTTTTTTTATAATATCTTCTTTTGGTGTTACGAGCATCCCTAGCTCACTTAAATTCAATGTCCTTGAATGGGTCAAAGATAATATTATATTTTGTCAAAAATATTTCCTGCAGTTTCTTCGCAGTTACATTCCACAATGCTTTTACCACGTTTTCCTTATAATCTTCGCCATCTCTCCGCCTCATGTTGAAAACCCAGTCTTAGATGACCAAGGCAATATAGTCTTTAGTTGTAGTGGCTTCAAATTTGTAGCCTTTTTCATTCTAAAAATCAGTAAACTGGGTCCACACCGATTTGGGCGCTTTTACTATATTAAGAATCACACTTCTGAAAATGTCTACTTCAACTCAGACAGTGAAGCCTTGTCGAAACGAGTACTCTTTTGATTTATTTGCATTTTAAAGTTATGGGAGTAAAAATCACACAATTATATATTGTAAGTGAAATTATTTGAAACTGTTGACGCCGTCAATATTGCTTAGCAACGACAGGTCAAAGCTTCCGTTACAATTGAAATTCATGGAAAGAAAGAAACAACAGCGGGTGTCTAAAGTCAATCGTGCTTGGACGAAGGTTTTACATTCCGTACGGCGTAACCTGTAGCAGTTGAAGCTGAAGTTTAACCGCCAAATGGTGATTGAGTGTCATAAGTGTCAATTTTACCATTATGGGGTTATGTTTATTACCTACCGAGTAAGAATAAACGTAACATATTAATCAAGACATGCACTAGCAAACATTTTCAAAGCAGTTTCTACTAGTTTTTTTTTCAGATCGATATTTAAACAAGTCACGTAATACAAATTTCTAGTAGAATAGTTAGATTTATAATGAGGGAAATAATCGTGATAATTTAACTCTTATAATGAATATCACGTACTTCAAGGCGTTTTGTCAGTATGGCAGCGGATATAGCTAGGGCAAACTTTCAATCTGATAATAAACTGCCTTGCTTTCATGATCTGACAGAGTTTCATGTTCAATTCGCATAATGTCATAACAATGTTGCTAACGTCAAACTAAACAAACCAAACTCGTTAAATTATTTTTTCAAATAATGTTCTAGTCTATTTTTTAATCCAGATATGTAGTTGCCTTTTCAAACTCAAATAGGCGTTTCCTGTGGACAACTTAACTCTATAACCTGTCAGACTTATTTAACAAAGCATTTATAGAGAAAGAAAGATAGTACATACAATTTGTAAGTAATTGTTCATGACTGTCAGCACTACATACGACGAGTTAAAAAATATAAAATCTGGTACATACACCAGAATGAAACATGTAACCATTTCTTGATTATACGTTTTATGTAAAAAATCAGCATGGGTTTTAATGTTGCAATTGTATACTATAATTACATCGTAACGTCATACAAACAAATGCCACATTTAATTACCTTCCTTAATTATTAACAATGTTAATCTTGCTTAACGATTATCATTTAAACTTTTAAGCTGACAGTTAAAATCCTAACATTATTAGGTGATCTCTGTGTCAAATTTAGGAATATACATTTAGAGTACTTCTAGCCAATATACAGGTTGTTAGCGCTGCTAATTAAGCAAAACCATGTCAAACTATTGGCATGCTCACTGGTTTTCTCGCAGTAAAATGAACACGTATATAAATCATTTAAGAGTGTTTGTAATGCTATCTCTGTTTGACTGATTCCTTCGACGCAGATAGAAAATTACCGGGTTGTCGTACTTGAAACTTGTTTTACCAGTTCATATTAAATCCACCACGGTTCTTTCTCTCGTCAACGTGTAAACTACGGCGAGGCATTTTTGTTACCACTCAGTGAGCTTGACACCGAATGTTTGGCGAAACTAATTATTTGTAATACGAGTAGCAACGCAGTGCATAATTTAGTCTAATAACTGAGTCACTTGGAAACTAAATCCATTACAATGGAATTTTAAGCGCTAGATATGTATATTCACTAGACTTACGCTAATTTGCTTAGTTCTTAAGCATGTATAATCTGATAGAAACTTATCTGTAAAGACTTTTGATAGTATTCTCAGAAAGGGGTTTTTCTAACAGTTTCGAAATAGCAATTTTCAGGTGTTTCTTATTTAATTACAGTGCCAAAATATTAAATAGAGAATGGAGGATCAGGGATTGTCATTAGTGATAATGAAGTCGTTGTCAAAATTCCGGAAAAGCTGGCTCAGTCGAGTAAATAAAGATAAACTATCCCAAACAATCAAGTAATAGTTATTTATGTTCTTCTAGTAAGTTTGGGTCTTACTAATCTAAAAATTGAGAGGGATTTATCTACGATATATCTTTCTTAATCACCGAAATAACAAAAAATGTATTTGTCGAAGTTGAGTAAATAAAGGATTTACAACCTTAAAACTATTTTTGATTGCTGTTGTTTGATTAAAGAAAATCTAAATAAATATGCAGTAGGAGACCTCACAAGTAAGGTCTGAACTATAGGCAGTATCTCACAAAATATTTTAATCGACTTTGCTGGTTTTCAAGTGTTCAACTGCACTTTTTTACTTTTGAAATTTTACTTTTCAACTTTTCCACAGTAAGATCATGAGGGCTGAAGTCTTGTCGCAATAGTAGAACACATAACAAGTTCGGAAAGAGTATCTTTACAGGACGCCTAGGAACAATTCAGGCCGATGCCGAAGGCGAAGGATGAAAGCTTACAAGTCCTGTAAAGGCCTTTTTCGAATGAGTTACGTACAACATTTTGTAAGCACTTGTGTTTCTTCTGAATTTTACCTAAATATTGAAGGATTGCAATAACAAACAAGCATTATACCTTTGAAAAAATCTAGAGATATTTGTAGTTCATTTCCTTAGAAACCACAGTTCACAGATATTGCAAATCAATTAAAACGACAATTTTTCAAAATAGTTCTGTAAAGAAAAAGATCCAAAATCATCTTGTAATGAAGTACCTTCTAGCCTAAAAGTTGTACAGTAACGCATGATTTACAGGAAGGGTGCCTCATTTTTAATTTCTGAGCATTGGTTGCTTATCAATTAAAGGATACTTTTCCTAAGGATTTGATCGAGTTTAATTGCCTACTAACAATCATTGCGAATACAAAAAATGCAAATCTTGCTAGACAAAAGTTTTGTAGGAATGATCTTCGGTTGGAGAATTAAACAAATAAATTATAGAAAAACGCTAAATTTTACATTTGTCAAAATGACAAACAATGACGTAGCAGCAAGAAAAGTACCGTGTTTTTTTTCAGTGTAAGAATTTTGTTATACGGGGGTAGCACCGTAAATGTCTGCAATCTAATAAAACAAAGTTTTGTAGCCAACAATTATTTTTATTATTGTTTTTCAATATATTCGCCCTTAAACTCTATAAATTTAAGCATTCGATAAAACCAGTTTTCAAAATATAAACTCCACTCTTCCTGAGTCACTTGAGAAACAAGGCTTTTGAAGCTTTTCACAGCATCTTCGGGAGTTCCAAATCTTACACCACGCAATTTATCTTTTAATCGAAAAAGTAGAAAGTAATCAGCAGGTGCTAAGTTAGGACTGTATTGGGGAAAAATTAGTCATTTTAACCCGGAAGCCTCTAAAAATTCTTTTGTTTGATGTGCGGTATGACTTAAAGCATTGTTATGGTGCAGAACGATCTCACTTCTTGGGCGCAGTAAACGAGCTTTTGTAATAATGTCTGGTAGGCATATTGTTGTGTACCATTCTGCAGTAACCGTACGTTTAGTTTCAAACACGACAGTTATGATAGGTCCTGATTTTGAAAAGAAGCTAGCAATAATTTTTTTACCAACACTTCGAGACCGCTTCACTTTAACTGGAAACGCCCATTATTCAGACTGCCGCTTAGATATATAGGTATCCAGCTTTCGTCACCAGTTATAATGCTCTAAACTATTTTAGACCTACCTTCATCATATTTCTTAGCAGTTCTGTTACACTATTCCACACGCTTTATTTTTGCGCTTCTGTTAAACTGTGTGGTATCCACCGACAACAGACTTTCCTTCCGCCCAAATGATTATGTAAAATCTTGTTTATTGTACTCATGCCAATGCCCACGTCCTATGTTTGTTTCGGTAAATTGGTCTGCCTTCGAGACAATTGTCACTGAGTGAAACTTGTTCAAATTTAAATTTATTAAACCAGCTATAAACAGTCGTCTGCCCAGGTGCTTGGTCACCAAATGCAGCATGAAGTAGTCCAAAACTTTCTTTCGGAGATAGGGAACTTTTAAAGTCATAGTAATCATGGCTCGAAAATTCTCACCTCCACTTTTTTCAAAATTTAACTTGCATAATAGCTGTTGCTATTATCAAAACTAAATTTGAACTGTGAAACTAGAAAACAACAAACATTTGTTTCATGGCAAGTTTGATTTCCATGGTGCACTTGATCTATTAGTTTGCAGAAATGATGGGTGCTACCCTCGTCACTTCTGATTGATGCTTGTGACATTATTCTTAAAATATGATTGGTCTACAATATATGGGGTTAATTAACAAAAATATTTTTAAATAACAAAAATGTATTGAGGCAAAGTGAAAAGTTGTTTCATGGGATAGAGCCCTGGTATGAAGGTTAGCTGCGAATAAATATCAAAAAACGGCGATACTAGAGAAAATTTAATAGTGCCGTAGTGGCACTAGTGGCTATTCCGTGGGAAAGCTTACCGTAAGAACTACTGTATATGTTTAATGAAAGTAAAGTATACTGCCATGACGAATATTGCTGCCAGAAAAAATCATTACCAATCTCTGAGTTAATAGCTGCGCCCTCAGTACCTACTGAAGGTAACCCATTGCAACGTAATATATTTTCCTAGTACAGGCGTAAAGAGCACTAATAATTTAAATATGTCTCCGTTATGCCTTAAGGCTGGCGTTTGGCTTATGTTGAAATAATAGGGACAGATTTATACATAGGAATCACTTACTATCGATTCACACGCGTCGTATGAAGTTAAACAAGGCTTCATTTCAAAGACGAATGTTGGCTAATCAGGGTAAGCAATTTTATAAATGGTAACAGATTCGCTTGCGCTGTAAAATTGTGTTTAAAATATCGACGCTTTTGTAGGCATTTTTCATTTGTATTTCTGTCATCCAACAGTAAAATTTACTTGTGAAAATTAGAAAACAGAAACTGTAAAATGGCTTCCAGGAAGATACGATTTTTGATCTTTCATTTAAGACCCCATTGAACTATTTCTGACGTTTAGTTTTTGATAATAAGTGATTCCTAAAAAATTTGAAGCGGTTGTCATTTAGGGCGAATATTTCATTGGAATCGTCGGAAATTCGTGCCGGTTTTGTAAACACCTGATAAAATTTCCACAAAAATAGCACACATATAGTTCAGCCATTGTAAGACAGATGTCGCTTCAAAATCAAGGTTGTGACATTGCACGAATACCGGGAAATTTCTACTTGCAGTATAGTGGCTAATCCGAAATTTACAATACGGGAAATAACGAATCCAAATGATAGTGGATGGTTATTATTAGAGCGTAGATTTCTAACTATTTTACTATACGTAATAATTAATAGCTGAACAAAAACGCTTAGAATGAAATACGAATTATAGATACAAAATATGGAAAGCTACTCATAACCCCCAAGGGATTTTTGAAATTATTTCTCCCTCAAATTCGTAGTAACTATGCAACTATAGGCAACGTCTTAGCAACCCTACAATGAGGCAATCTTTGATGTTACTTACATATTCTAATTTTAAATGTCATTATAACATTTTGAAATTTTATACTATTTTTACTAATATAAATTAGTAATTTGGAGATGAAATCAGCTAGGTTGGTATTGTATTAGCTTAGCTACTTGAAATTTCTACATGAAAAATAAGTTTCAATCAGAACTCTGTATTGTCAAAAACACATTAAAATTTTATTTAAAAGTTAATTATAACGTTTCGCTGGTTATACCAGCTTCATCAGATAAAATTAATTTAAAATACAAGCCTTTTGCAGTAGTTAATCTGAAAGTTTAAACAAGCAAGCAATTAGAGAATAAGTGAAAGAATAAAACCTCACATTTAATACATACCAAGAAAAAACATATCGTATCTTAATGATTAGGATAAAAAAGAATACACTTTAAAAGAAAACGACAAAAACTACAAAGGTGATTACTATTCTTTTAACAAAAACTGTTCTCTATTAACTATTAATATATGTCTTTTAGCAAAATAATTTTTAAGAAAACGTACGAAAAAAACAGAAAATAATCACAACCCTATCCTGTTTTTCAATACTTATTGGCAAAAGTTGGAGTTTTGAAGGAATAAGAAAAATTATATTTCAATTTTAAACAAGATGTGATGAATCCTAATTATTAAGATACGATATGTTTTTTCTTGGTATGTATTAAATGTGAGGTTTTATTCTTTCACTTATTCTCTAATTAATTGCTTGTTTAAACTTTCAGAATAACTACTGCAAAAGGCTTGTCTTTTAAATTTATTTTAACACGCCTCGCTCTTGAGGGTGTGGCGTGGGTTAAAAATGGCGGCTTAATGGCCACACGTGCCTTCCTAGCTCAGCGGATGTGAGTGGGGGCGACCAATGTGAGAAGAGGCTGGAAAATGCTAGGGCCAATGGTTCTTGATTGGCTAAAAATAATGCTTTTTGATTGGTGGAATACGTTTGTTTTATTTATATTGCCAACCTAATCGATGTGCCATATATTAACACACACACATACATGGACAAAAAAAACACAACACACATAGAACTCTACCTGACGTATACTTAATCTAATTACTACAACTAATCCTAAACGACACATATGTAATTGTTTCTGGCACTTAGGCTACAGTTCGGGGGGGGATGCGCACTTCACCACTACTACGAGCGCGTGTCTTTTCCGCGGACCCGAACTCACTCTTGGTTCACAGAAAGGGGAAAAGAGGGAGAGTTTCCCCGGCTGTAAGTGAGCGTTCTCTCACTGGCGGGGGCGGTGTCGACGCTGTTGGCGCCGCAGTCGCGGGATCCTGCGGGGCTCTGACACTAAGGGCAGCGGCGAGCGGAGACGCAGGCGGGCGTTCCTTCTCGGGTCCCTTCCCTCCGTGGAGCGGGCGGTGGCGCGGTCGTGGGCGGTGCGGGGGCGGCGCGGGGTCAGCTGCACTTCGCGCAGCGGCAGGCGGTGGTCGGGCTCAGGCCGGGTCTCCTCCCATAAGCGCTCAAACTCGGCCTTCTCTTCCTGGCTCAAGTAGAAGGCGACTCCCAGGAGTTGGGGGCGGCAGGCGATACGAGCTTGAGCTATGCGGAGCGGCGGGCGAGCGACGGGGGTTACGGCCTCGTAGGCGGCTCTTCCAGTCGGCGTGTCTCCTGGCTGTGGCGTGCGGGGGCAGCTGGGGGACGGCGTCTCCGTGGGGGCGGCGGCTTGGGCACCTAGGGCGCGGCGGCTCAGTCGGGCTTCGAGGAGAAGGGTAGCCTCGGGAGAACTGGGCGGCGAGGGCCCAAAAAGGCGCTCCAGCAGCTCTTGTGTGCTAAAAAAGAAAGCAAACAGGGGGATTGACGACCTATTCGTACCTAAGCTGGCGGCGGTGCCGGGGCTGTAGCCTGGCTTAACGTGACGTCCGGGGATGTGTTCCGGGCTTACTTTTGCGGCATCCTGTCTGGACGTGAGTAGCGGTGTGGTGGAGCGATGCAGCGCCGGCGGCGAGAAGCGCTGGAGGTCCGGGGGCGGCAGGACCTGGGGCACGGCGGCGCACTAGGTAGCGTTCACGGCAGGCGTCGACGTGGACGGCGAACTAGGGCTCAGCTCTACCTGGGGTCGGGCGCTCTTCGAGAGGTAGGCGGTGGCGGCTGCGACTCGGACTCCCTTTGTTCTTGTGATCAAGAGGATCTAACAAGAACTCGGAGTCACGGAGTCGACTTCCACGATCTAGAGGATCTAGCAGAAGGTTTGGTTCTTTCCAGGGACCGGAGGGTCTCTGCTGGAAGGATGTTTTTGACTCGAGATCAAGAGGATCGACCGAATGAATTTTCTGGCCGGGGAAGCTTCTTTTAAAGGGCTCGTTTACTCCCACTGCTTTCTCCCGGACGGTCGGTTTCTGGGGTGGGACGTGCTACTTTCGCTTCCGGGGGTTGTTTTGTGATTAATTACTTATTTCGATTCTGGCGCACTAATTTTTGCCCGGAGTATTTTTTTATGCGGCCCATCAGACTGCTGATGTGAAGACGTTTCTAATGATACCCGGCTTGCCTATGTTACGCTCACTTAGCCGGGGCGTTTAATTAGGCCGCGAGATAAATAATTGATTAAGTCTTCGCGCGCGCCGCTGGGTCTAAGCCGTGCCGTATATTGATCCCTTGGCGCTATATCCGCCTCGTGTTGGAGATGCGCTTAACTTCTTTTACCTGGCTTAATGCTCACGCCGAGTGCCTCCCTTTGTTCGCTTTGTGGAATTTTCCTTGGCACGCGGCCGGTGAATTGTACGAAGTTTTAACGTCTTTGTTTGTAATTTGTTTAATGTCGCTTTGGTTTATAATATTTGCCCGGGACTTTAGGCTGTTTTTGTCCAGCGTTCTAAGCTGCTTTGCTTGGCCTCTGTATGCGTTTAGTATTTAACTTTCGGAGTTTTTAGCTTGCACTACGTCGTGTTTTGATGCAATGTTTTTAACACGCTTCAATATGCTTGCGCCTAGTGCTGCAGTAATTAGCAGTGGCTAATCCTTCAAAGCCGATTACTCTTTAATGAGGTTTAGGCGTCTTTTCTAATTTAATCATCCGCGTTATATTATTTCCATTGTGGGCTTCTTGGTTTTTGTCGAGTTGCATTCTTTTTCCTAAAACTATTTGGGAGCGACGTGCAGGTCGGTGCCTGAGCGTTGGGGCCGGTCGAGTTTTATTACCAGGGTGATTCTAGTAATTTATGACGTTATCTGGCCATTCTGAGCTGACGGTGTTTGCTTGTTTATTTTTAAACTAGATCCCAAAATTAAATGTGCTTGGAGAACAAATGATTGCGAGGCTCGTGGGCGCGAATCACATGTAATTGATGCTTATATGTGTAAATCATATCAATTTTATATGATGAAGCTGGTATAACCATCAAAACGTTATAATAACCTTTTAAATAAAATTTTAATGTGTTTTTGACAATACAGAGTTCTGATTGAAACTTATTTTTCATGTAGAAATTTCAAGTAGCTAAGCTTATACAATGCCAACATAGATGATTTCATCTCCAAATTACTAATTTATATACAAAAACAGCTGTAACCCCAAAATTTAATTTTTACTAATATTGCTAGTAAATAAAATATTGTATGCGCCATGGGAGATATTCATGTTCTTTACCTTCGGTTGACTTACAGACCTCAGACTAGAAGCCATCGGTCTGTAACACATGTCAACCCAAGGGAAAAACATATACATATCTCCGTTAATGCATAAGTATCTATTATTTTTAGGTTGAAAAAGAATGTTTTTCGGCAACCGGTTTTGAAGTGATTACTACCAAAACTGTCATTGAAGTAGACGTTTCTCTTACTGACACAAAAAGTGTATTTTGCAATGCAACACTTTTAGTTCCTAGAATTAATAGTATATTGTTTTATTGGAATTAAAAGTGGCACTTTGTTTGACGAGCAATTATGTTTGCATTTGCAAGACAAAGCGCACCGTAGCCGAGCAAATGCAAAAATTGTAAGTCAAACAGGGTAACTTTTAATCCAAATAATACATACTATTTTTTCTGCAACCTAAAAAAGTACAAAATATTCAAAATTCTAAATGATTGATTACTTTTGACGTTTCTCATTTAAAAATCATTATGACAACTACATTCACAGACGACCAAATGGAAGTTACTTTTAGTTCCATGGAAGTAAAAGTACTTCCTAGGAACTAAAAGTGTTACATAGCAACATACACTTTTTGTGTCAGTAAGAGAAACGTCAACTTCAATGACAGATTTTGGTATTAAAAGTAATTACTTTTGGTTGCCGGAAATACTATTTTAGGCTATATTACGCGAAGATGAAATCGTCCAAGTGTAATACAGCGATTATATGCAAGTCAAGTGCAATAATTTATCTACAGCTACATAGTTTTTGATAATAACTAGGTACCTAATTAATCAACTTGATAATATATTTCAAATTTATCAATCGATATTTACCTTCAAAACCTTTCTGCCATTTAACAGCACACCAGAATCACTTTGCAACACCTTACAAGAAAACAGATACAGTTACCAATTTTTACTGCGATATATTGGTAAATGTTATACGTTTACAACTCAATTTATACTTCCTATAATGCTGCCTAAACAGATATAAAAAACTTTAAATATTGACAAATAAAAAAGTATTTTCTATTACACTACTTTATTTTCAATACAAGATTAATAGCAGATACACTGTGATTGAGGTCACCGCCCTGGGCCGAAGTGGTTTAGAATTTCGTCTTGAGGTCTTGCTTTCGGTCGTACTCGTCGTCTCTATTGAACGAAGATAGTAATTAATAATAAGTACAAAAAATTGCTATAAATTTTAACATAGGTTATTACTTCTAAAGAAAAATTGCTCAATGTATTTATGGTATTTTCTGATGATATTGTTTGTATTCGCAGAGTAGCACAATTCAAAGGCTTCTAAATATTGCAGCATAATTCTAATTTGCAGTAATACTCGTTTCTTGTTGTTCTGATCCCGGTCATGGAAAAAATTGTATATAAGCAGGAGAGAACGCCATTTTTTCTTCTATGTATTTGTAGTCCTCGCGTTTCGCACTTGCGCCTCAAGCTCACACTTTGGAAAAACGTATGCCTTTCTCTTCCGTGTTGGAAAGTACTATTCATTCCTATTACCATCGATATTTTTCAGTTATTTTAACACCCCGCCCTCGTCAATTTTTTTCGTCTGGGATTGGCACAATGTTGGCAACCCTATGCAGAAAAACATTTTTGCCTATGATGAATGTAGATTTCGTGAAGTTATTAGAATTTTGAATTAAACTACAAAAATATAAACAAGAAAGCTTAATAAACTTTTTTATACAAGGTACAGTTACTGAATAAATTGAAATTAAAAATGAAAAAACTTCATTTTTAACCTGACTTGTTCAGCTGCTGTACGTATTAATCTTCTTACTTTTGGTTGTTTAGTTACAAAATCGTATTTTTTTTAAGAAATAAAATATTTTATAAGATTACATTTAATAAAAATTACTATTTGTTTCTAACTTTGATACGGCCCTGTCGCTAGACTCGCACCTCTAAAAAGCATTATTTTATAGATGTTTTATAAGAATTGTCTAAATAGCATAAAAATGTATTAAAACTAGATTGAATTGTTTATAAAAAAAGTACACATGTATTTACCAAACATAAACTGAATTGTTAATAAAACAGTACAAATTTACAAAAAATAAACCGAATTGTTAATAAAAAAGTGCATACATATTTACCAAAGATTTTTATTAGCAGAGTAGTTTATTTTGTGTAAATACATTTCTACTTTTTTATAAAGCATTTAATATATTTTTTTAAATACATATGCACTTTTGTATTAACAATTAAGTTTATTTTTTGATAAGTACATGTTGACTTTTTATAGACAATTTAATTTCTTTTTCGTAGTTCTTTTTTTTTATATTCAATTAACTTAAAAATACAGTATATTTCATTTCTTCACTACACACCCCTGCATCTTTCTTACCCATTTTCTGACAAATTTAATTTTATTTCAATTATACTCGGGGTTATTATTGCAATTTTTAAATAATTTTACTGCACGCCAGTAGTCTACTGCCATCAAAAATAAATGGAGGAAATTGAAAAATTGTAGTAGGCTTACTTTTATTAAAGAAATTATTAAAGAAGTTACTCAGAATCAGAAAAATAGTAGAATTTCAATTGCAATTGAAACAGTTTTATTGGTAATAATTGATTTGTAATATAATGTAAATGAATTAAAATTGATTTGTCTTGTTAATTTGCATTTATCTAGTTTTTGCAATTTCTTTTTCAAAATGAGCTGCTTCTAAACGGTAGTACCTAGGTATAATCGACCCACAGCGTGGTTTTACAAATAACATCACTCAAACTCAAACTTCATTTTCACACTAATACAGATTAACCTAATCCTTAATCTGATTAAATTCATCTAGTTGGGCCTATCAGACAGAACTCTTCACCGTATTTTAAAGGATTTAAAATTTCATCCTTACAAAGTTCAAGTCGTGCACCAATTACTAGGTACCACGAGATTTAGAAGTTCGGGTTACGTTTTGTGAACAATTCCTTCAACTACTGAATAATAATAACCAAATTAATTTGGAGCTAATATTTTTAATAAATAAATTATATTGTAGCTAAAATTGGCAAGTTTTTACTTTACATTTTTGAAAAAAAAATTAAATATTGTAAACTTTGAAACAGTTATTAACAATTTAAATAGGGTCGGTCATTCTGCCGGCCCTGTACTACTTACTCTTCGTATTCTTGCACAGACCCCCATGTAAAGTCATACTCATTTTCTTCAATGATTTCTGCAGTAATATCGGATGTTTCTTGTTTACTTGAAACTGGAGATTCGCTACGGCTACAATCTTCGACAATTTCCTTTAAAATACCCCTACAAAATTGGCCTGTTTCTGTGAAAAAAAAACATTAGAAGGTTGCACCATTTCATTATTGAATTAAAACATACGTGTCAGCAAAGGTATTTTCTCAATGATGCTGTTAAAAAGAATTTCCACGTCTTTTCTTATACGGTTTTCAAAGTTAAGTCGGCACTATTGCTAACTTCGTTATTATTGGAGCTACAAAGTCAGTTAAATAGTAGTGTTTTTTTCGCCAATTACGATGGTGAAAATGAAAACGGAATCAAAATCGAACATCGCGTTCGCGAGTTATGTGATTGCCAGGGCCACTAGAAGCGTTTACAAGCGGGCTCAAGAATGCTTGGAGCAAGATGGTGATGTTTTTGAGCATCTAATTTGAGTTTTGTTTTTAGAAGTTCATAGAATAATTTGAAATAAACGATATTATTTCACTTCATTGATATTCTTTTTAATTTCTATTTTATGATAAGGCAAAATTGCCACTAACACAGCCACCTTGACGAATTTGAAAAATCATCAATACCTTTGTCATTTTCGACATTAGGATAAAAGGACATAGGACACTTTTTGTTCAGAATTCAATTTCCTATCGATTGTGAATATTGTATACTGAGTGACCCATTTGAAAAAATTTAACTTTTTGATATAACTCGCGAACGCGTTGTTCGATTTTGATTCCGTTTTCACCATCGTAATTGGCGAAAAAAATACTACTAGTTTGCCTATTTAACTGACTTTATAGCTCCAATAATAACGAAGTTAGCAATAGTGCCGACTTAACTTTCGACGTGCGAAATTATGTGTAACCATTGTTATATTTGTATAACTAACGTCAAATTCTTCGTATTTATTGATATCGCACATGCACAAAGTTTCCAGGTCAAAGAAATACAATACACGAGATTGGAGTTACAAATATTACCAGATAACTTTTTATGTCTTGTAATTTTTATAATCTATTTGCACCTGTTGTCTGAGCATGACAAAACACAACACCTGCCATCTGTTCAGCAGAGAACACCACCTTAGTTAGTCGTATACTTACCTACAGTAGAAATGTTTATAACTAGTTTGACTATAAATTTCCAGGGGGTAGCACTCTGCAATACAATAAAGCGAGAGGGAAGATTGGAGCATTTTCTTCGTTCCAATCCCCAACCTTAAATAGGAACAGGGTACCAAGAATACCTGGGAGCTAATCAAAATGGCTACTTGGAGTGTTAGAAGCATGTATAATGCAGAACGACTGGACTACACGGAAATGAAAAGTGAATAGAGATTCCCAAGCACACTAACTAAAAAACACATTATTAATATAGCCATGGCCAGTGACGTAGCCACAACAGGGGCCGAGAGGCTGAAGTCTAAAAAAATATTATAAAATCATCCCGTACTTGTCTAGAATGGCATCTGACAATTCAACGCTGTGTAGACTACAGTTACATCAATGTAAGTTCGTACATTTTTCGTTCCAACAATGTAAATGTATTTCAATATTTGCTTCAAATCTTTTTTGTTATTTTCGGGTAGGTATTTTTAAACCTATTTCCGTGTTAATCATGACAGGAAATAAATCAAAGAGATTTATGCTTTGATAAAATTAAAATGTACCTTTACTTATGTTTATGATTATACAGGGTGTTATGGAAATGAGTGCAATAATTTTAACCAGTGATAGAGCTTACCAAAATGAACAACTTTGCAAAGTTCTTGCACAAAAACCATGCGGTCAATAACTTACCTACCTCAATTGATAAAGTACGTTGGTGACCAGATGTGAACTAAATGTTTATCAGTAACTATGCAGTTTTTGTTGGTATGCATATAAAAGAAATGTTTTTTGTGTTTTGTGCCATTAAATTAAAATATTATTCCATAGCCGGGTATGCATTTTTAGAGTAAAACTGTTTTCAATTTTAACTCAGTTTTGATGGCGTTTTCAAATAAATAATAAATGTAGAAGTTGTTCAGTTTAGCGAGTTCTATTACGGGTTAAAATATTTGCGCTCATTTCCATAACACCCTGTAAAGTGCTTTCCTAAAGTAGTGGATAAATTTGTTAAAAATTCATGCAATAACTTTTGAAAAAAAAACGCTGGGACCCGTCGATTTTTATTTTTATGTGAACATTTTTTCAAATAAAATGTATACATACAGGGTGGCCCGCGTAAGAGGTATGACGTCATCGATGTTTTTTTTTAATGGCAACCTCCTTTTTTATTACACATTTTTTTACTTACGCAAAGCTGATTTTTGTGTATAGGTGACGTGAACAAAAATTAAGAAAAACAATTTTAAAATTGCAAAATACTAAATTTAGTTTTAGGAAGTACGGTTTTACGTTTTTATCAATGACAGCAATCAATCACAAACATGTCGGTCGTCTTGGGTACTGTCAGGCAGTTAACGGTGTACAATTAGAACATTTAATGTAGTTGTTTTTGAAGTTATCATTGCAATCAAATTTAGTATTTTGCAATTTTAAAATTGTTTTATCTTAATTTTTGTTCACGTCACCTGGCCATTTGACCTGTACTCAAAAATTAGTTTAGCATAAGTAAAAAATGCGTTCTATCAACTTCCGTAATAAAAAAGGGGGTTGCTATTTAAAAAAACGGGGTTACCCTGTATGTACAGATCTTATTTGAAAGAATGCGCAAATAAAAATAAAAGTCCCCAGCGTTTTTTCTAAAAGTTATTCTTTGAATTTTTAAAGAATTTATCCACTACTTTACGAAGGCTCTGTATAGATACCATTGTATGCAAGAGTATTATAAGACTTATTATGGCTTCAGAATTCTTAAACTGCATGAAATTAGCTTATGCAAAATCTGAATATCATAATATTAATTTAGAACGGGCCCTTCACGCTACGATATGGCCCACAGGCCAAGACGCACAGTTCCGATCTTAAGACGAAACTGATCGCGCTCCTTTCACCCTTCACGTTCATATTTTACAAATAAAAACTTGGTCAGTCTCTCGACGATATCGAAAGAGAAAAGTTCATAGGTGCAGTGTAGCGGGTCCTAATTATTAATATTTTTACCAAAAGTAGTAAAGAAAGATGGCGTCTCTAATAAAAAAGAAGGAAATTGGCTGCGGTTTTAGTTTTAAGTGTGGAACATGAAGTGAAGTCCAAAATGCAAAGAAAAAAGAAGAGGTTTTGGAGTAAGGGGTGGTTTCTTAAGAGAAACTATTCAAGTCACTTACATTTGCTGAAAGAAATAAATGAAAACCATCCAGAAGACTACAAAAATTACTTCAGGATGGATGAAACTAAATTTAATATCCTTTTAAAATTAATTAGGCACAAAATAGTAAAACAAAATACCATTATGCGCGACGCCATTCCACCCGAGGGGAGATTAGCTGCCACTTTAAGATATTTGGCAACTGGAAACTCATTTGAAGATTTAAACTATGCCACAAGGATATCACCAAAAACACTTCGAGTTATTATTCCAGAAACTTGTAAGGCGATATTTGAAGAAGGATATCTTTCGGTAAGTAAGAATTAAATAGTTTCTTAATCAGAAAAAATTTAATTACAAAAATCCATTTTTGATAAACAAAAAAAATCACTCTTTGAAAACACATAAACTATACATTACTACCGGGTGTCCATAAATGATTGTGATGGTTTTTCTTAGGTTGGCACTGTTTATGTTGGTGGAACTGTAAGTCTATGTCAAATTCGAGGTTAGCAGGTTAGGTTTTGCGTCAGTTTGTGTCAAAACTGACGGAAAACCTAACCTACTAACAACGAATAAAGTTCTTTGTAACAAAAGCGTACATTTGAATCTAAGACTTCCATTGATGGGATGATTTCCGGTTCAGAATGCTGGACGATAGGTAAAGCAAAAATCATCAAGATAAAGGCCTTCAAAATGTGGGTTTATTGTACGAGTACTACATTAAAAAAATGTGTGGGAAGGAGAGAGGGCGGAATGAAGAAGTCCTGCGAAGAACAAACAAAGAAATGGAAATAGAACTTACCATTAAAAGAAGAAAATGTGCACACTTCAGCTACCTGATGTGTCACGAAAGATATAATATCATAGAAATAGCAAGGCAAAATAGTGCCAAAGATAACTGTGGGGGAAAGACGAATCACGTGGCTAAAAAAATCTGTGAGACTGGCACACAAAAAGTATTACTTTTTTGTTCCAGGCTGCAATTAACAAGAAACAGATAACGCAAATTATCGCCAACCTTCATTAGGAGAGGCAATACAAGA
This sequence comes from Agriotes lineatus, assembly GCA_940337035.1. Taxonomy (NCBI): domain Eukaryota; kingdom Metazoa; phylum Arthropoda; class Insecta; order Coleoptera; family Elateridae; genus Agriotes; species Agriotes lineatus. The sequence goes on along the minus strand of OW679197.1, from coordinate 150,461,961 downwards.
ATAAAAATGATAAAAATCGATTAAACGTGTGGTGAATGATATTAAATCAATAGGATTCAGATTCTAATCAACATAACAGCAATGTATACATTTTGGTGGATTGCGTAAACCTCACCAGCAAACACGTCTTTTTCTAAAAGGTTTTCTGATAAGCTGGACATCCTCTTATTAAATTTACTGGAAGTTTCGATTAAATTGCAAGAGCGTTAATAATTAGCTCAGATTTTGCAACAATTTCAGTAACATCTAATCTGGAAACTAAACATCGAATATTATGCAGACCAATGTGCAGGTAAACACTTAAAATTACAATAAGTGCTTCAAAATTTGGTATAGGAAACAGTGAAGAGTATGTTCTTTAAATTTGCTGTTTGCTTTTATTTTGTAAAGAGCAGTGCAGTTCCGGGTATGTTGCAATCAGAAGCTATTTCAGAAACCTCGCTAGGTAGCTGAAGCTTGACCTACTTTTTTTTTCGCTGAGGAGGTTTTCCATTGTGACACACCCACTTCATAGCTGACATCTAAAACATAATGATGGCCCTCTAAAATAACACGAATTCATTACCGTAACTTCCAAGGTACAATTTTCACTAGACTGAATTGTTATTCGTTAATAACAAGGGCAGATTGTCCCTCGAAACGTTCGGCATTTAATATTTTTAATTTTTCAGAGTGGCGAAATACCCAAAAAGAACATGAATTATATCACGCCACACAAAGGTTTCATAGAACGTGTAAAGTTCTACTACATAAAACTAATACTAAATATCAGTATGACAGTGACAAATTTAAGCTCATAATTTCATTGAACATATTTGCATTTGTGATTTTATTACTACATGTTACATATTGCTGTAATAATATATGTATATACTAAATTACTATTGTACTGTTGGTAGAGAAGATGGTGCTGGGGATAATATTAATTTAAACGAAATCCTGTTTCCATATTAGTCTTAAAAGAGATCTCAATTACTTTTGCGAAGTACCATGAGGTAGGAATATGAGCTTCGGATTATCTACAAAAAAAATAATAATTGTATTACTCTGGAGCAACATTACAATTTAGCAAAATTTTACTAACGTTTCAAATATTGTACATGCATTCTGTACGCACAAAGGATGTTCAACATCTTGTCTACTTCACTACGAAGCAGTAGAGTTATGGGACTATACGTTTTGCGGTATTTGCGACTTGTCTGGTGTATGCACTCGTATAATACCATTAATTCGTTATCTAGCAGTCAGCCTTAAGAGCAATTTTAATTGGTGTATTCATGAATTTGGTGAAATAGAAACATAGTGCTTTAATAACATTTCTCAAAAAGAGGCGTAAAGCGGAAAAAACGCTTACGAATGCCTGTGTATAAGTGCGCTTGTTCATACTAGATTGACAAAAAACTAGGGTTCCTGGCTATGTAAAATCAGCAGGTTAAAGTGTCTATTTTAGAGAATTCGCAGTGTACAACACTATCTCAAAACAAGTTGCCAATTTTTTTACTGTTAATCAGAAATTGATACGTTTCCAAAACAGTGACAGGAAATAAATCCTGATTTCAACAGTGACTACAAGGCATATAAAGTAATGAGGGATCTCGACATCTAGCAAGTTTCAAATGTAAATACTATGGGCAATGCTATACCAATCATCGTTGGGAATTCCTATTGAAATTTATGCCAGAAAAAAAGGCAATAACTTTGAAGAACCTTTATGAAACTATAATAGCCATATGAAGTTGTCTCAAAGTTGTTAGGGTCCAATAATGTTACTTCGAATTTCCGCCTCCGTTGCTGTGGATCTGGTAACTTCGAAGGCAGTCGTGTATTTCAGGTTACCTAAATACTTCTAGCGAAAAACTTCTCGTAGACAGCTTCAGGGTGGAAAATTTATCTGGACACTCTTTTCTTTTTCAAAAATATTGAGGATTTTCGGGGTTTTCTCTTGTTGTCGCTATAAGAGCGTCGACAATATAAGATTTGGTCTTATTGGTTGGTAAATCCTTGTGCCCATCTGCTTACCTCAGGATGTGATGATATGTCGGAAGTAATACGCCTGCTAGCCGCTCGCAATCTAAGGTAGGATTTGTTAATCTCCGCATTCACATACAGTAACACTCTTTCTTTACTTTTAGGCCTTTTTCTTTTTCCATTTTATTTTCTCCTCCCTTTCCGTGTTCGTTGATTTTGCCATTTTTTTAGATTCACCGTTCTCGCCGTACGTTTTTCAATTGTTCTAATTTTTCCTGCACTTGGCATCGCATCTCACACAAAAATTGGCTAGCTACAACCATATGTTATTTACTAAATGCCATTTACCTTGTGTGTTTTCTGATTTTACGCTGTATATTTTTATTTGTTAAGAATAGTAAACGGCCAAGTTTACTAATATACGTAAGTGCGCATCCGGCGATTATGCAAAGAACTCGTTTTTTCTTGATACAACAATTCGTACATATTCTTTGTTTGTGCCCAAAAGGGCAGACCTTGTCGTGCGGCATGATACGAATTGTATTATCAAATAGGGTTTTCGGAGCACCTGATGGTGGTTATTTCAGTTAGGGTTCAAACACTCAACTCAATCGATTTCGGGCACTTTTATTTACTCAAACTCTTTTGCTTGTATATTAGCTTAGACTATTTTTTCGCACACTACTTACGTAATCGCTCTCTTCCAAATACTTGCGTAAAAAAGTGTCTTTTGGTCTATTGTGATCCTTGTCTTGCATAAATGTACTGCTGATATTTGATATTAAGCAGTGGTTATTTTTCTTGAGTTCATTATGGCTTTGCAGACTATCAGTCGCATCTCGACTACTTGGTATAGTTCAGCCGGTAGTTGTTAAACCTGGAGCCCTTAACTATTAGTTTGCTACTGCTTGTGACAATTGTGTAAATTTAATATGCATTTTTTATGCCTACGACCTTTCCCAGTCGGTCTGTTATGAACCAAGTGTTTTAAATATTAACAAGTTACTAGGTTAATATTAGGCGCTTTCGTTTATTGTTACATCTTACCGGAGCCTATTGTAACAAAGTGTTTCTAGTGTTAACCACAGATCGGCAACGCGAGGAAAATTGTGGACCGAGACTACTACTAAAAGATAATACTCATTCTCTCTTTGGTCGTTAGTGACTAGTTAGTGTTGCGACATATAAAAAATATTTGCGAAGGTTTTCAAGCGAAAATGCCACGCCGAAAGATCACAAATGTTCAGATAGGAAAAACTCCGTTAGTAAGTATGTGCAGCGTAATTTGCGATGTAATAAATGGTGGATTATCAGTTAAGGCAGCGATTATCAGATACAACATTCCACGTACTACACTAAGGCGTTATATTAAAATAGCAACGAGAGAAAAGAAGAAATTGACTGGAACTCACCAATTTTGGAAGGGGCACCAAAAGTAACTCCAAATTACCGCGTTGATCAAATATTTTCTCCCGAAGAAGATACGGGCCTCATATAGAGAAAATTATACTTCTGTAAGTTTGTGGTTTAACGGCTGTATGAAACGGCGAGAAGTGCTGTCCATAAGGTGTGCAGAAGCTACCTCTTTGGGTAGAGCTATGGGGTTCAATAAACCAGTTGTGCAACAGTTGTTTGATAATCTCCTTAATATCTATGAAAAGTATGAATGGGGATCGAAGCAGGTATATAATGTTGATGAAACAGGCCTCATTGCAGTGCAAGTAACAGGAAAAGTTCTAGCAAGAAGAGCCAGAGAAAAGTTGGTAGCATAATGTCAAGCGAACGAAGAACTTTGGTTATCATGTGTAGTGATGTGGGTCGGGTAAATACCCAGTGGGTAGGGTATTTATAAATGGGTATTTACCTGGGTATTTACCCCTGCCTCGGGTAAATACCTAAAAACTGGGTATTTATCAAATTTGTAATATTTAGAAAGCTAAGCTAACTTTTACTCACATAATAATGTTATCTTAATAAATAACCTACATATAAATGCACTGGAATATTTTATGTAAAATAACAATTTAAATGTAACATTGAATAAGCATTCACCCAGGTAAATTAATCGTTTATCGGGAAAAAACATTGGTTGCCGAAGTTTATGGAAATAAACAGTTAGACGAAATAATTTGCACAACAATAAATTGAAGAAATAATCCTTATATTTATTAACATTAATATATACTTATAGGCACATTAAGAAACAATCTTAATAAGGCAAAGAATATCACAAAATTATATAAACAACGCTGTATACTGATAGGACCATAAGTATGTATAACAGTAATGAGATAGCATGCACAAAAAAGCACATAATACTTGATTAAGAAAGAGATAACTGTACAAAAAAGTTATTTTAGTAGGCATGTTTTGTTGACATATGCCATAATTAAAATGAGCGTCAAGCCTACTCAAATATTTGTTTCTATGTTCATCTCTTTCTTATTCAAGCATTGAATAGTTTTTTATTCATGCTATCTCATTGATGTTATATACAGGTTGCCTAAAATTATACGGAACATGGCAATTCCATGAGTTGAAAAGAGTTCAAATCTTCAAATACTATTTCTCATAAGAGTAACTGAAATGGAAAATGCAATATTTACTTTGCTAGCTAGGCAACAAGTGCAAGGTGCAATAGCTACTTGTTGCCTAGCTACCAAAGTAATTATTGCATTTTCCATTTGGGTTACTCTTATGGCAAATAGTATTTGAACCTTTTCCAACTCATGGAATTGCATGGTTTGTACAATTTTAGGTAACCTGTATAATAGTTACGGCCCCATCGGTATTTTGGACGGTAAATGTTCTCAGTGCAGTTATTTTCTTATAAATTTTTATAAAATTCGAATAGAGCACCTTCACTTACCAATTAATTATACTGATTAGATTAGCTTTATAATATTTGTAAATGAGGCTATAAATACCCGCTTAAATACCCATTTTGGGTATTTACCCGGGTAAATACCCCGGGTATTTAGCCCTAAAAATAAATACCCGGGTAATTTACATCACTAATCATGTGTGGTAGTATTAATGGTATTGGAAATAATATACCGCCACTCTTAGTATTTCCGCCATCTGCTACAGCGTTACCCTCAGGTTAGATAACTGTTGAGATTTTTGTTCAGTTGCCAAAATATTTTATAAATCACGTTAAACCAACAGCAGAATGACCAGCCTCATTCATCCTGGACAACCACGAAGCACACACGTCGCTGGAGAATATAAAGTTAGCAAAAGAGAATAATTGGACAAAAGTGTTTATTAAGTAACAAACGACTTCCGGGATTGGACCGTGTTATGATTGAGATCCAATAACTGAACGTTTCGCCCACTTTCGTAAGGGGCTTCATCGGGTGGAAAAAGCAAAAAAGCACGGTAACTCAACGTGTTAACAACGCCAGAGGCGAAACTCTATGCAAGGGAAGGGATATAAGAGCAGCTGTTGTCCTCACGTTTTAGGGTCCCTATATGACAAAAACATATTTTCTAAATTCCGTCTGGCTGTCTGTCTGTTGGCGGTATAACCTAAAAACTATTTATTGGAGGAAGATGATATTTTTCATGCATATTATACGTCTACCTGGCATAAAACCGAGAAAGTTTTGGAGAAATACATACAGAGTGAGGACATTTTGCTTTACTTGGGAAATATATGCAAGTAATAATTTGCACATAGCTCAGGCTCTATCACTGGCGAGAATGATAAGTAACATATACAGGGTAATAATCACAAATTAGACAGAATAGTGTGGTTCTTTATAACGCAGCCGAAACTCTTCCAGGAGAAAGATGATATTTTTCATGCATATTATACGTCTACCTGGCATGAAACCGAGAAAGTTTTGGAGAAATACATACAGAGTGAGCACATTTTGCTTTACTTGAGAAATATATGCAAGTAATAATTTGCACATAGCTCAGGCTCTATCACTGGCGAGAATGATACATAACATATACAGGGTAATAATCACAAATTAGACAGAATAGTGTGGTTCTTTATAACGCAGCCGAAACTCTTCCAGGAGAAAGATGATATTTTTCATGCATATTATACGTCTACCTGGCATGAAACCGAGAAAGTGTTGGAGAAATACATACAGAGTGAGCACATTTTGCTTTACTTGAGAAATATATGCAAGTAATAATTTGCACATAGCTCAGGCTCTATCACTGGCGAGAATGATACATAACATATACAGGGTAATAATCACAAATTAGACAGAATAGTGTGGTTCTTTATAACGCAGCAGAAACTCTTCCACTTCGAGTGGCTCAGTTATTTTAGCGGCAAAGCGCGGAGTGTGAATCGCAGCGGACAAATTTTTACTTTCCTCGTATAAAAAGCGAAAGAATTTTTTATTTGCAAAAGATAAAAGTAATCATTTTCACATAGCTCAAGCTTTATTATTGTTGAAAATAAGACCTAACAGATACACGGCCAGAATAATATGGTGCTATATTACTTGTAACGCAGCAGAAACTCGTCCACCTCGAACACGCCCGTGGCTCAGTTATTTTATCAGCTGACAAGACACTGGCTCGAAATATTCGCCTCGGAGAGCGGAGTTCAAATCACAGCGGACTATATTTTTTTATTTGCAAATTGATCTAATTCGCGCGAGGAAAGTTCCGTGTAAACTCCTTTATAGATTTTTTAATATGAAATGACTTTTACAAAGACGTCACTATGTAATTTAAGTTAATTAATACTTACAAAAACAAAAACTGCTATTGTCAGATTCGTAAAGCCTCCTACGGTTACTTTAATAGGTTTTTGGCCTCGCATTATTATCATAAGCAAGTACTTCTGAAACCTGACGTCTGTGCCAATAAAGTCTATCTCATAACATGCCATGGCAACTGATGCACTTGCTAGAGATAGTACAGTCCCACAATAGCAGATAATGAAAAGCGTCATAACAATCATGATGATTTCAAGGTAAGACTGCATAGCTTTAAAGTCAAATAGAGGTAGCTAAAATAAAATGTGTTACTCGGCTGTTACGCATTCTAGCCAAAAATGGTTTGTTATCGCTAGAGAACGAATTTTATGCAACCTGCATATTCTATAATTTATGCATGTCATAGGATACGATTAAAAGAGTGCACGAATTGAAACTTTTGCAGCTAATTTTGCCTAAAAATGCCTAGGATTGCTTTCAGATATTCGTATTGTAAAAAAATTAGACAAAAGTGCTATTTGATGACAATTTTCGAAGAAAACAAGTAAATTATTAGTTTCGTAGAAAAAGCGACCAAAATCAAAGGAATCAAAAGCATAGTTTGGAATTTACTGATTGCAATATTGCAAATGAAAATTGCAGTGAGATATTTAAATTTCCGAAAATTTACCAAAAACTGAAATTTATTAAAGGATATAACAGTTCTGTTTCGACAACGCTAATGCAATTGGAAACGCAAAGAGCGACTTTTTATGAATTTTTGGCATTAATTACCAGTTTTGAAAATGCATGCAAAAGTGTAAATGTTAAAATAAAAAAAATAGTTCAGTAACAAAGAAAAGCCAGGTTATACTAACTTAAATAATATAAGCCAAGTTTTGAACAGTGAATTTGTTAGGGCTTTAATGCAGCTCATAATGTTATTGGAAATTTATAAGTACTCCTACATGTTTTCGGACAGAAGACATAAGTTTCTCTTTGAAAATTTTGTAAAGCATTTAGTCGTAAGATGTTTTTATAACGATGATTAATTTACGAATTCTGTATAACGATAATCTATGTTTCTTATTGAAATAATCGCTTAATCATGGTCATAATGATTGTAAGAATGATTAAAATGAGTAAAATAGAACATTAAGTACGTATTCTCTTTTTTTAAATTTTATTATAGGTTAATGATTAATTAACCATCCATTAAAACATTTTTAAATTCTACATAAACTAGTGAGACGCATATTCACACGCATGTTTTGGTAATAATACGCTGCATTGCATATATCCCGATCTCTAGTTATCACAAACATAACCACTTACCACTGATGCATAGTAACCGGAGCAACATATCATAAACAAATTTCCTATAACATCTAGAATCACTAACATGGAACATACTTTTTCAACATCGGCCACAAGGTCGATTAGAGATAAGTGATAAATTACTACTTTCCTAACTGCTTCTTTCAAATATTTCCACGGCCTATCGTCAATAGACAGATTTGAATCCTAGAATTAAAGCGATCTTACTGAATTTGTAAAACTTAATAATTTTATAGAATCATCAAATACCTTGTTGTAACTATTTATCGCATCGCCCAGCGTCTGCTTAACTTTTTTGCGCATGATTTTAAATTGGACTGTTAAATCTAACATTATTGCAGCTAGGAGCACATCGGAGAAACAGAAGGTAGTTGAAACCATTGTTACTCCAATGACCTGATATACCCATGCAATTTCATAGTTTGGGCTGTACGTCATATTAATAAAGGTTACATCTATGATAGGAGTTTTCCATTCCTCAGGATCGGTTTTGGTAAGTCTTCCAAGCATTGTGTTCGAGTAAATAAATATAAGGTTGACGAAAAACCATACCGTCAATATGAGAACCTACTCAATAATAAGATTAGTAGCGATTTATAGTAGTATACATTGATCTTATAGACCTTTCTGCTAAGATCTGTTCTTAAATTAATATTTTATTTATTGCTGCAATACACCTAAAAGGTGTATTTTTTACTCTGTGACGTTTCTTTTAAGTGTTTGCAAGCAAATTTCATGATAGGTGATTATAAAGAACCAAGGGTGGGGTTGTGTGAGGTTTGGTTTCTTAATGGAAAATGATTCTTGAAGATTGCGGACTACCTAAAACTTTTTCCTTAAAAGCTTCTCGAAGCATTAAACAAACTTGCGACAGCCTGCTATAGCCACTATAAAACAAGTGAATTATGAGCTTACTAGAATGGATATCTATAGAAGTGGAGAGATAATCCTAAGATCAGTAACGGGTAACTCCAAATTACGGCCATTGACAGCGATCAGAGAAATTAACTACCAAATACTCGCCAACATGCAATGGTAAGCGTGACGTGTAGATGCCAAACAGTCTCAAACTTACTTCATTTTTAACCTACACAATGCTAATCAAATTGAAAAACAAAAATTCCCCAATTGGATAGAGGTTGAAGCTTATAAACCCACACTGATTCGCCAGTCCGCCTCTAAGGATTCTGGGAAATGCATAAATTCGACTTCAAGAAGCCACAGACAAAGCTCCGCATATGAAGCTGAAAATATCAGTAGTACATTAATTATACAAAAAATTGTACGATTCGACGATATCTTGAAAATTAAAGTTAAAAAAACTTGTTTTAAACATACGATGAGAATACATTTAAAATATACGAAGGTGAAGGTGAACATAAAATTACTACCAAAATGTCAAATATGGGACAAGCAACGCTGCCAAGGGTTGCCAAGATGCTAAATGAAGATGTGGAAAATGGAAGCATAACAAGAATGTGACCTACAAGTCTTTGCAACGGCCCAAACTGGTTTTCTTGCCGTTACTTTGTAGCTTTTTTTAAAGCCTTCGCAAGTCGCCTCTTGGTAGGCTTTCTTTCCAAATATAGCTAAATTCTCTTTTGGGGCGTAGATTTATTCAAACACCGGTGAGTGGAGCAGGTTACGTATCTCATTATGAGTTACTTTTCGGGAAATTTTCCAAATTAAAATTTTTAACTTCCGAGATTATAGGCCATACGCGTGTAATTTGATGGGAAGCCTTTTTCTGATTTTTATTAGAATTTAGGACTTCTTAGAAGGAGGATTTACTCCTTAAACCTCCACCATAATTTCTTTGTGAGCAAGTGTTATGGTGTATTTACGTCAATCTAAGAATAAATCTTCCTTCTTTCTAAGGTACAGCCGCTTTCCACCTACATGTATGAATGACAATATTTTGTCTCAAGTGGCTTGATAACAGATTAATACATTTAAAGGTATTTTTCGGAGTTCCCAACTTTGTGACTTCTTCAGACATGAAAGCGTTATTTTAAGTAACCTAATAATCCTGTTCTACATAAACTGTTGGCAGTCTATGAAATCAGGAGAAATAAAGCGCAAAAGTCAAGCAAAGCAAGGAAAAGCTACAAAAGCAATTTCATTAAGAACTTAAACTCCAATGTAGTTCCTTCCAACAACGGATAATCATGGATAACACAAGGTCAGGTTTTACCACCTTATCTATTGTATCCAGCGGTAATACTCGCTAACCATGCATGTTTTTCCAAACCACCAGGCGCTTAGAATGCAGAGAAGGCACATCACATAAAAACAAGCCATTGACTACAAAAATAAGTTGTAAGCCATATGTAGTCCAATCATAAATGCTTTGAAAAGTAAATTCACATTGAAAGGCATAATTTATCTTTATAAAACAGTTACATTCCAGTATCACAGTACAGAAACAAAATTTGTATGATGTCACAAGATATCGTAAGAAAAGTAGAATAAAAACAGAAAGGGTAAAGTTGTCTGATACGAATACAAATGAGAACATCAGAAAAATCCTGAACATTTCTATAAAGCAGAATAATAGACTACAGCGGAAAGCGCAAATTACACTTAATCAGTGAGAACTAAACTGGAGTTGTACAAAGTTTAAGTACCGCGTGGCGCAGTCCAAGGGCGTCAGGATTGCAATAAGCGAGTCCTCGGTTCGAATCCATGGGAGGGCCGGATTTTTCCGCAGTCCATTGGATTGGTATCGGGCCTGGTCACCATTCGCCGTTGGGATAGAATTAACGGAGCTCTTCCCGGAAGACTGGTCTATGGGAAAGAGTAACCTGACTACACACAACGCATGCTACATACAATATACACATGCTGTGACCTGTAATTTGTTTCATGTAACTGTTGGTCGCGGCTTAAATACATAAATAAACTTAAAAAATTAAAAAGCCTACAGCTATGCACCAAGGAAAAGAATAAATATAGAATATCAGAGAAAAGAGGTAAAGGGCATGGTGATGATGATGATGAAGATGATTAAATTATTAACGTCATCATAATTGAAGTAACCTCTTTCCCGTTTCCTAAGTAAATTTTAAATTAAATTAAACATTTCAGCAAAACACAACGATTTTTAAAATGGCAGTAAATCGACAAAGTAAAATATTGTCTTAGATGACCTTTAGCAGATCAGTCTCAAAAAGTATAAAAAATCTCGTTTTGCATTAGTTGCAGTGGTTTGTAATTTAATTTTATTGGAATAAAATGTTTCCCATTAATACCAAATTGATGTTTTACCTTCTTGTTTACACTATATATTTCTTCCTGACTCCATTCTTCTGTATTGCGTTCCATTTGAATCCTTTGTATTTCTTTAAATATCTTGCCTAGTGCTCCACGGTGGCGAATCATTACCAACAGTTTTGCAAAAGCTGAAAGACAGAACATTGTTTAAGATACAACTTTGTATTCAAACCGAATCCGATCTATCTTACGCAAAAACGTGTTTATATTTAGACTGTTTGCTAATACTTTTGAAAATACTGAAACATAAACTATGCCTTGAGATAAATTTGCAGTCTCCCGCATATCTTAAGTAATTACAATGTTTTTTTTTATTTTCAGATCATTCTTTGTGAACTGGTATGCTAATTACATTATATCCGCAACTACGCAAGCATTTTCACAGTGGTTTGTTCAGTAATCATTCGGCCTTATGCTTCAAAAATAATAGCTACCCTAGAACAATGACGGTCCCCTTGGAAAGCCACAGCTTTATTCTATCACTACTTCCACTTCTTGAAACAATTATCATACTCAGTTTTTGGAATCGCCCTTACTCACTTCGGGTCACCTAAATAGTATTAGTAGTACTGGGATTCATTCTTCGAAAACTACCTTGTGCAGTTACGAGGTGGGGATAGTTTTCCAAACTCTATTTCCTTTTCGAAAATGTTAAAAGTTTTTACTTTTGCTTTCGAATTTACACGATGTGTGGGTGCTCGTAAAGCAGCTGATTTTACTTAGAAAACCGTCGCTTCAGAGGCAGATTTGTTTTATTGGTTAAACTGCTATATCCGTCTGATTGGTTCAAGATATGGTGGGTTTTTGGAAGCAAAATATCCGCTGACTGAGTACGATCTGAGGTAGCATTGGATTAATTATGTGTCCATTAGGACTAATGCTCATCCGTATTTATTTTCAGGCCGTTCTTCTTTTTTCTTTCAGTTTTCTTTCATCCCTTGTTCGATTCACTTTTGCGCCATTCTCCAGCATTCTGATAGAACTAGTTGTTTTGTATATTAAAAAAAGGACGTTGATACTAGGCATTTTCGTTTACTGTTACGTTTTTACTCATAACCGGTGTAACAAAGTATTTAGGCATATTATTAAAGTAAACATAAAAGATTTTTTTTTCATATAAAAACAGCACTAAATATAACCGAAAATCCGAGTTTCAGTGTACATATTTGAAAAATTAAGTTAGTTAAGTCAAACTCGTTTTTAGAAAGCTGCCATGCACCAACTTAACAACTTCCTTCCAATTTAATTGACAGAACATCTCTGGATAAACGAGATCTCTATAGTTAAACCAGAGAAACACTTATACTTACTTATAAGGTTATATGTGTATTCAGGATGTTCATAACAAAAACAAACAATGCACAAAATATTGACATATAAATATTTATAGTAAATGCTTCAATAATTCTTCTACACCGTGAGAATTAATAAATGATCTTTAATTATTAATAATAATTAATATAGAACCAACTACATTACAAAAATGCACTTATAACAATACAGAAGTAAATGTAGAGTGGGTAGTATAGTTTTCAAATTGATTTAAGGAAGTGCATTATTGGTAAATAAATATTTGTTGAAATTCACGTATTAGCCATTAAAAACGATCTTTCAGAAACTAGGTTTAAAAGAACGCAGCTAATCTGTAACCGATTGTAGTGATCTCTCATTCGATTTTCGTTTTCAAAGTAGTTGTAATCAAAATAAATTACCTGCCCAACCAGCAACAATGTTGAACAGGCCATGTATAAGTAAGTCAAAATTATCAAAACTGGACAGCACTAGATGCAAACTTGTACACCCATAGACCCCTGCAATTGTTACCATAAAATAATTATACATTTTATACAAACATCCTTGATCTTCATCAAAAGAGACTCCCAAAAACTTGAATACGAGTACGGGCAGGAAGCAACAATTTTGCTTCATTTTAACGCGCCAAGTATCCATGATGTGCAAAGATCGGGCAACAAATGAATGCTTAAATCTTATATTTGATTTTTATGACAGCAGGTGTGTTGAAACAGTAATGAGCCGGACTTATAAAGTATGCATCCGTAATTAAAATTTAACAGTGTCTGGAAACGCCACGCAGGGGAGGAGTCGCATTACAAAGTCTTACTAATTTCAGTTTTAAAATCCAATGTTTTCCTCTTCATTGTGGAGTTGTAATATTAACGCTATCGTGGAAGTGAAACACCTGCTTTTAGACCCTTGTAATTCTTTATTTGTGGCTCAATTGTTCTGAAATTTGGTGCATACCTTAATGGCACCAAAATATCAGAAGCTTCGGTAGTTTTTAATAAAACAATAGAGTTTTACGGTCCGTATTTTTCGTAGAACCGATTTACAGGCTTCTTTTACTCTGCATACAATTTACAAATTATCATGGAAATATCTGCAGCAAACCTAAAAAATTAAACATTTTAAAATAAAAATAGCATTATACTGCTAAACGCGTTCTATAACATTAGAAACATCGAGTATGTAGCGTTGTTGCTATTAAAAATTAAATTACATTTTTTTAGATATTATTAGGTAATTGAAGTAAATAGTGCTTCATATTACTAGGCCGACTACTGGATCATAACAAACATAAGGGCCATTTTACACCAAACCGCTCAAGTCCAGTCACGTCTAGTCAAGTCAAGTCTAACCAGTCAACGCTTTCACACCAAACGCGTCTTTTGCGTAGAAAGTTTGTTAATCTGTGCTTTTATTTTAGTAATAATAGACGTTCTTGCTCTAATAGTATTAAGTCGAATGCAAAAACGAAGAACTAAAAGGCAGCAAGAAACTTTCGCCAAATACATGCTATTGAATCCCTATTCCGATGTTTGGGATTATAACTTTCTTTGTTGCCTTGCACCAATAAGATTAAATGTCCGATGTCCACTGTAATAACAAATAAATGCACGACGTATTATTATAACCAAAATCCACCATGGACTGGGCAAGACTGGCATAAAAATTCGACCGGTTGAATCAAGATCAGTCACGTCAAGACTCGACGCGATAGGACTGGACGTGAAGCGTTTGGTCTGAAAGACAATTTTGCAATTGCTGGTTATTTCGATGATATTACAGTCTGCCGAACGCTGGAGTTCTCACTGTGACCTTAACTGCGAGCGGCAGGACCGCTCGGCTATTGAGGCCTCAGGAAAAAGTTTACTCTGCATTAAGTTCACTTGTATCAATAAAAAAAAGGTGGAATTTTCACAACAACGAGTGTATTAATCATCACAGTCAATAAAAATTGTTTTTATTAAGTGTTTTGTATATTTTCAGAAAGTAGTTCAAAATCAAGATATAATTTAGTTCTCTCTGACTTATGGTAGTTCATTTGCTTCGATGGGTATCTATCAAGTTATGGCAAACTTCAATTTGATCATGGCATGATGCGAATGAGTTTTTTTTTAAACACACGATATAATTCATGACATAGTAAGCCAATAGAAAATTCCTATTTATCATAGTTACGATGCGATTAAATGATTGATAAGGTGATATAGTCGTTTTGGTTTTTCGCTGGGTCCAAGAATAAAAATATTCAATCTAGAGCCATAATTTTGAACATCGTTGTTATCGTAACTTTGTCGTGATTTTATTAAGTTTAATATTACTATAAAATAAAATACGATTGTTCCTTGTTTAATTAATATTTCATTCATTATATAATAGTAACGAATATCACTCGATCATCAAAAATAATCGATTACTTCCCTCTAACTCGGCGCATTCCTTAAAAAAATCACTCCAGCTGCGCTGTCGCGATTTTTCGCAAAATACGTCTCGTTGGTCAGGAAGTACAATCATCAATTGTTTATGCTCTTGTGGTATTATAACGGAATATGACTGAATGCAAATATAAACACCCAAAACAATGGCAAAAGTCCATAAAATATCTCATAATAGACCACTGTTAAAATTGACATTCAGAGAAAATCACTTAATATTTCATATCAAATCTTTTTTCTTATAACGCCATTAATTTAAATATTTTGATTTTTCTGGTGTTCATATCGACAAATTTGAGACAGGTAATGAACCAATATTAGAAAATGTAGCTTCAGATGCGTTACTTCAACAAAAAATCATATTTTTCAAGACGTGAAAGAGTGTTTCTCTTCCTAAAATCAGCCAATAAAAACCATTTTATTAAAGACTTGTTATACAATATGTTACCTATTTCATAAAAAAAGTAAAAATTTGGGAATTTCACAGATAGCCATCATTTATTTGTTCTTTAATCTTTTCCTATTTCGACATTAGGTTAAAACATAGATTTCAAAATATAATTTTCTTATATTTAAACGTTTTTCATTTAGTGAAGACCATCCGCATTATATGATACTATAGCTGTAATTATGAGGAAAAAACAGAGTCGTTGAAAGAAAATCAGTCCTATACAGAATATCTAGCTCAATTTGAAATGTAAGTGATTTTTTAGAAACAACTAACGAAACGAAATAGTTATTTAACAAACAAGTATGTTAATGAAAGCGATTAATAATCCTGACATTTTAACACACGAGCGCGTTAATTGTAGAGATTATTAATCGCCGATTAACATACGAGTTAGTTACAATATTTTTCCGTTGATCGTATATTATTAATTTGAAGAAAATCTAATTTTATTCCATGAAAAGAATTTGACACTTAAAGTTTTGACATTAATGGTACCAGGTCAAAACTGACGCAAAACCTAACCTGCTAACCTCGAATTTGACATAGACTTACAGTGACACCAACATAAACAGATTTTTAAAAATCGTCTATTAATAAAAAATCATTCATTGATAAGGGTCATTATTAGACGATTCTCTGTACATTAACGAAATCCATAAATAAACGATCAACGGAAACAGTAATAATTTTAATACATAAATAATTATTTATTCAACTCTTAGGTTAAAGCTGTAGTTTAACTATTCATTTCAGAAGCATAAAATTGGATTTTATCTATTTATGTCACTCACTACTGCATTGTTGGTAGTATTGCCAAGCTATGCCAAATTCAAGAATTTGTTAAGCTTTACGTCAGTCTGTCAAATAACAAACAAAGCCTAACCTACTAACCTCAAATTTGACATAGACTGACTTACACTTCAGTATTACCAAACGTATAACGCGAATCACAGTCGACTTATTCCAAATTGTCACTATAATAGTTATTTATTATACAAGTCGATAAAGTTAAATTTTATCCACGAGTTAATCGTTTAACGTCGAAACGAAGTTGATGATAAATGGACACATTATCCAAAAAGTCTGTCAAGTTATTATGTAAGAACTGCAGGAAGCCATTCGCGTTTAATCTGTTAGAAAGGATGTATGGTCCATTTACATGGTTAGGTTACCCTGTAACGTTAGCGCCTTCAATAAATTTTAACTATACATAAAAGGTATTAAATTTGTACCATCGGCTGCATAGAAAACTGGTACTGCAAAAAAATCTATTTACCCGAATATTTGAACATTTTCGTTGTGTAAGAAGTCCTGTGTTCTAAATATACTTTAAAGCAAACTAAACACTTATTTACTAATAACCGGAACAAAAGGAAATTCAAATGAAATGTAAATAAATTATTCTCCTGCTATGAGGCGCTCTTGGGCATCGTTACAACTCAATAAGATGTCAGTATTTTGTTATGTCGCCGTTATTATTTATCACATTCTGTAATCTTCGGGGTATGGAGGACACTAGCCGGTCAGTGTATTCTGGAGTAATTTGCTGCCATGCTTCAATAATTCTCTGTCTCAATTCTTGGCTATTTCCACCAAGAAATCCTTCCTGATAAATAGTTTTCACCATTTGTCCCCAGAAATTTTCTATGGCATTGATATCCGGGCGCTTTCAGGCCCATGGTAAAACATTTATTCCTCGTTCTTCAATGAAATTTTGAACAGTCTTTGCTCGATGAACTGGACTAGTATCATGCTGGAAGTATCCATTTTCTCCAAAAATGGGTTAAACGAAAGGCAGTAATGCTTCTTCCAATACTCTCTGATACGACGCAAACACCTCGCACCTTACGGCTGATCCATGCCCAAACGTTCACTGAAAAACGACCACTTTGTTTGTTTTCGGGTATATTGTGGGTTATGTCGTTCTCCTCTTGGCCCATAGACACACACAGTGCCCTTATGGCATGAATGAAAACATTTTTCATCTGAGACGACGTTATCCCAGAAATCATTCGCTTGTCTTATCAAATCCTGGGCGAACTGAAGTCTTGGTTGTTTATTTCCCTCCGTCAGAAAAATTTTGTTGGCGGCGCAGCGGCTTCCTATCTTAGTCTCACGAATTCTACGTCATGCAGTATCGGATGATCCTGGAAATTCAGTTTCTTCCTTTTCCTGATCGCCGTCTCGTATGGATTTTCTCGAAGATAATTTACTAATAGGTTGTCCTCTTCTACGGCCTGTTCCCTGTTTTCGCCCTATTACACCTGTCTCAATAATCTTTTTCTTCGCGAGTACAATGGTATTCTTATTAACTCAGACCTCATCCGCAATTGCCCATATGCTGACCCCATCATGCAGCCTAGTTCGAATTACAGCTTTTTGAATCTCGTTTATTCGTGGCATATTAGCCTGACAATATATGACAGATATAAATAACATAAAACTTAATTTTGACATGCTACAGCCTAAATCAATCATCCTAAAACTAGCTGTAGTATTCTATGCAGCCGATGGTACATCGCCTAATCGACCGTTACATCTATCGGTGCTCGGTTTTACGATAACGCGAAGGCAGCCGCTATGGGCAAAGTCGCGCTGTAGAAACGACGGGGTCGCTTCCCACTTCAATGTTACCCTGAGCAGCTGTACCGATAAAGCCGCCCGGAGAGTATATAATCAGGTTTATCGGCCATTTAAGACTCTTGAGTCTACCGATCCTGGCCAGCAACTGCTCTAACTTGGAAGATCTTTCCGCTCTAGGCCCTCTTGAGCTTAGAACCTGATCCTGTCCGTCGGACTTGAGCCCATAGACTTCTCTTTCCTTCAAATCCTCTCCTGGCTTTAGATTGAGAGGGTCTAGGACATATCGCCGAATGGACAAAACGCCGAATCGTATTTTGATGCCCAAAACGCCGAATCGTGCCCAAATCGCCGAATTTGTTTGAGTGGACAAATCGCCGAAAATGCCCAAAACGCCGAATGCTGTCGGTGGACATATCGCCGAAAATGGACAAATCGCCGAATTAGTTGGCGTGGACAAAACGCCGAAAATGCCCAAAACGCCGAATTCTCTCGGTGGACATATCGCCGAAAATGGACAAATCGCCGAATTAGTTGTCGTGGACAAAACGCCGAAAATGCCCAAAACGCCGAATTCTGTCCGTGGACATATCGCCGAAAATGGACAAATCGCCGAACCGTGTAAAATGACCCCACATGGATCGGAAAGTTGGCATCGCTCGATTTTGTTCAAAACCCCCGTTTGTGTCGGTGGACATATCGCCGAAAATGGACAAATCGCCGAATTAGTTAGCGTGGACAAAACGCCGAAAATGCCCAAAACGCCGAATGTTGTCGGTGGACACAACGCCGAAAATGGACAAATCGCCGAATTAGTTAGCGTGGACAAAACGCCGAAAATGCCCAAAACGCCGAATGCTGCCGGTGGACACATCGCCGAAAATGAACAAATCGCCGAATTAGTTACCGTGGACAAAACGCCGAAAATGCCCAAAACGCCGAATTCTGTCGGTGGACATATCGCCGAAAATGGACAAATCGCCGAATTAGTTACCGTGGACAAAACGCCGAAAATGCCCAAAACGCCGAATTCTGTCGGTGGACATATCGCCGAAAATGGACAAATCGCCGAATTAGTTAGCCTGGACAAAACGCCGAATCCTGTGAGTGGACATATCGCCGAAAATGTCCAAAACGTCGAATTAGTGGGCGTGTACCAAACGTCAAAGTTGTAGAAATCACAAATTCCTGTTAGTGGGTATGGTACAAATTAAGAATGCAGAATATTTTACGGCCAAACAAATAGCGAGAATTGTTTTCAAGTTGTTATTTCTAAGTTACAACAATAATAAATTCAACTAGCAATTGCTGCCAGCATAAACAACACCTGTAAACTAATAGTTGATATTCTAACTACAATTTTTGATATCCCGTGTGCATTTTTGTGATTGAGTATTGAGGGTGGTGTCATTTTGTTCCTTATGCTGGGACCCGCGACTGGGATGAGTGAGGGGGCTATTTGGGGATAAGTTATTATTTTAAAATATAAATAAAGTAAATATGTTTTAAAAACCAGAATATCTATTTCATATTCTATATCGCGCATATACTGTAACTTATAATCTAATAAAATAAAGTGATAATTGACCGTCATTAAATCCAAAATGGCGAACTTTAATTTTTTTATTTAAAAAACTCTTTGAATATAACACAATAGGAAGGAGCATTTACCAGATGAGGTTGCGTAGAGAATGGAGGTTGCATATGGCGGATAGTTGTTTCCGTTTGACACTGGCGTACTGTCTGTAAAGGATATATTATGGGTTTATTATATATCAAGGATCAACATTTTATGTATTTCTACACATTTAGATCGGGTGATTATAAATGTTTTTCCATCAAGCTACTTATGAAATATTTGTTATATAAATAATATGTAGGTGGCACTGTAAGTCTATGTCAATTTATATTTAACAAATTTATTTATTTTAATTTTTCTTAAATTTATTTATTTCCAACAGACAAATATAAATATTTCTAATATATGTATTTTCAAAAATAAATTATAAATTGACCTAGGTATATTTTTTTAATAAAAGTTGTAAATAGACCACATAAGGAAACATTCTTGTGCTTGGCCTTTTTCTACAGTACCTTAAATTTTACTAGAATTGTTCTAAGCTTTTCTATATTGACTGCACTTTTTTATTTGTATGTGTTGTTTCACAAGATTGTCTGAATATATTTTGTTAATCGGTTGTTATTTCGTCATTTGTCAACGCACAAACATCTAACAGAAATCCTAGAAATGCAAGTTTATAATGTGTTTACTGCATTCAGTCTAGACACTATATATTATATACTAGCTGACCCGGCAAACGTTGTTTTGGATTATGACATGATGGGGAAAACCTTTCAAACCATTAAGCACAGAATCATAAAAGTATGACTGCAAATAGAAAGTCGTACAGTGTATAGAAAACACACTTTCGATATTTTCCAATTTTCCGGCTGTCCCTTTGGATTTTTCCGAATTTTCTTTTTTTGCTAAACCACCTCGGGAGTAAGGCGAACAAACCAAAAAAAAAATCATCCAAATCGGTCAAGTCGTTCTCGAGTTTTTGCGTTACTAACACGCGGTGAGTGATTTTTATATATACAGATTATATTGCTTAAATAATGTGCAATCATTTATCCAAAATGAATAATTGGGCTAGTCAACAGCGTGTTTCTTGTGTTTACCAATTCGTCAAAACTAATTTTGTGATTTCAACCAAACGCGCCTCTTGCGAGAGAACAATGCGGGCATTAAAATTCGGACGAAAAGCCCAATGGGGTGGAAATGCCGAAAACGTCATAGGTACCTGGGACATTAGAAGAATTAACAAATTCTCAACATTCTATTACATACAATAGGTACCTAACTATTGTTTCTTTTACTAAGCGGTAAAAACTTATTTTCGTGAACAAACTTTGTTGTCAATCATGGATTTCGAGTACTTTTTCTGCCAAATTACCCAAAGAATTATTTGAATAACTTGGCATTTTTCCTTGAAGAATTCATTAGCAAGCGCAGTATATAACACAGGCACAGTTGTGGTATGAGCGTTACATGTTTTTCTTCAAATAAATTTATAAAAAAGGCCACGCTCCACAACTCAGGAATACCAGTTGATCCAATATAACTTCCAATAGATTTGAGTACAGCTATTATTATGTGCAATTCTCATGTAATGATCACCCAATTTTCGGTTAAAAAATGCCATCTTTAGATGTATCAAAGGCCATTGTAGTCGCCGGTTTACAGTCAGAACTAACTTTTCCAGTTTGGTGATGCAGGAAGTAATGGCAAAACAGATATGTGTGTTTTGTGTCTGCTATCATATACCATGGAATTGTGGGTAGACAGAGTTATTAGCACTTGATTGGAACTATAAGTCTGACTTAAATTAACAATTTCGCCTAGCAACCATATGATATCTTACGTTGCAACGATATAGGCCCACTTGCGCCCGGCCCACTTGCGCCCACCCCCTTTTTCGACCCATTTGCGCCCCAGAAGAATGTCAACGTTAATTAAGGTCTCATTTGCCTCCAGACTTGCATCTCATTAGTCATCAGGACACCTGAACTTAGCCGACTGACTAGTGCGGCGGTCTTCTACCTGCAAATTAGTTATTACAAAAACACAAAATTTAACAATTTTTCCCTTAGCTGCCCTAACTTCTATACGTTTCTGTTGGTACTTTAATGTTTGTGTTTATTTGAGATTTATTTAAAAATTTTAGTAAGTTTTGGCACTGGTATCAAATTTATTGATTAATAATTCATATTATTAGATTAGCGTATTTTATCAGTGTGTAAGTGACACCTAGGTTTTAAACATAATGTTATAAGAATTCAACAATATACTAAGTAACTTTTTATACTCCTATTTTATATAGTTCTCCATTCACTTTTAGAAAATAAATGAAGGAGTTACTTAGTAGAGGATAGAACTGATAGGTTAACAAAGGTTGTACCATTTGAAACTTTTTTAATAGTTTTTGTCAACTATTGTCGTTCTATTTTAGCTGACCTTCGCCTGTGTTTCATTTAGTACAAAAAGAATATATGGTTTATTTGGTAGAATAAAGACAATATTATTATTAAATACTCGATTATTGTTTATTGAATCCGGCAAAAATGACTAAAAGTTTCGGTCCTGCTAAGTTTGAAAAGAATTTTAAGAATATTTTCAGTTTTTGAAAAAACAAAAAAGCCTTCACAGGGAAGTGAAAACTATTTTATTTTCAGGTGAACTACCCGTTTTGTTCATGATATAGCAAAATTTTATTAAGAAAAGTTGTTCAGAATAATAAATTGTGGCCCTATACAAAATTTCAGAAAGATCTGCCGACTTAGAAAAACCCGTTGTTTTTTAGATTATTTTTTTTCCAATTGTAAATCTTTAGTCTTCACACAAAACAAAATTGAATTTTAATATTAAGTCTTGGTATGTGAAATTTTGAAAGATATTTAAAAGATTGAAAAATTAATTTTTAGCTAAAGTGACAAAAATTACGTGTTTTCTGGCCTTGAGATTGTTCAGTTAGCTAAAGATAACACACTCTAAAAAATCTTATTGAAATCTTACTTTTTGGATTTTGACAATTTCGAAAAACTCAATTTTCTAAATAAATAAAAACCACTCGGTATATATGATAGGGGCTAAATAGATTTTTAGACAAGCACAAATTATTGACTTAAAAAGTTTTTTTGACAAACCTAAAATAATTTTTTTCCGTATTATGTCGAGTTTTTGGCGGACACTGTCTAGAATGTTTTTGTTTGGCTCGGATTTTGTTCGGCAGACTGACACAAAACTACTGTAATTACCGATTTCAACAAAATTTTCACCAAAAATCGTTTGGATGCTAACTTAGACTCAGATTTTGGAAGTAATTAAAAAACTGTAAGACCAATAACAGTAGCGTCAAAATAAAAAAAAGCATAGATTAAATTTTGGTTATATTTTTTTATTAAAAAGTGAACCACACATTCTTGGGACGCTGTATTGTCTGTTACGAATAATAGCGACTTAAAAGCTTTTAGTAATTTTTGTCAGATTCAATAAACAGTAATCGAGTATTTAATAATAATATTGTCTTTATTCTACCAAGTAAACCACAGATTCTTTTTATACTAAATGAAACACAAGCGAAGGTCAGCTAAAATAGGAAGGCCTTAGTTGGCAATAACTATTAAAAAAGTTATAAATGGTACAACCTTTGTTAACCTATCCGCCCTATCCTCTACTAAGTAACTCCTTCATTTATTGCCTAAAAGTGGATGGAGAACTATATAAAATAAGAGTATAAAAAGTTACGTAGTATATTGTTTAATTCCTATAACATTATGTTGAAAAACTAGGTGTCACTGACACGCCGATAAAATGCGCTAATATAATAATCTGAATTATTAATCAATACATTTGATACCAGTGTAAAAACTCTTACTAAAATTTTAAAATAAATCTCAAATAAACACAAACATTAATGTACCAACAGAAACGCATAGAAGTTAGGGCAGCTAAGGGAAAAATTGTTAAATTTTGTGTTTTTGTAATAACTAATTTGCAGGTAGAAGACCGCCGCACTAGTCAGTCGGCTAAGTTCGGGTGTCCTGATGACTAATGAGATGCAAGCCTGGAGGCAAATGCGACCTTAATTACCGTTGACATTCTTCTGGGGCGCAAATGGGTCGAAAATGGCAGTGGGCGCAAGTGGGCCGGGCGCAACTGGGCCGACACCGTTGCAACTTCTGTTAGATAATGACGGAACATCAACAGTCATAGTTGACTTTTTTGTTTAGCACCCTTTGGAAGGAACCAGGACAGTGTGTAAATTGTTTCCGGAAATGTTTTAGAAATGTAAGCACACTGGGTCATAAATACCGCCACTACCTCTTTTATTTTTTATGGCACTTAAACATTTTATAAGTTTGCTATTTGTTTTGTATAATCGATTACCTTTAATTTGATACCCAACAAGTTCATGTTTAGTTTTTTCTTTGAATATAAAACAACAGGAAGGAGTCTGGTCTTTTATTGGCCGTACTTAAAAGTGCGACTGAAATCGCCATATGCAACCTCCAAGTATGACTCATTTGTGGTAGTTTATTCATGGTAGTTGTCAAATAACGTGATCATCGGGGTATAATTTTTGCATTTTAATTGTATAAAGCCTTAGTCAATGCGTACTTATTTTCAGATAAAGTTTATTTACAAGCTGGTTGGTAATTAAAATTAAAATATTGACTGTCCTGAACTGCCGGCAAGACTTAACTTTCATATACCTGATATAAGAACGAGAAATGGTCTCACATTTGTTAATACTTGTCCTAGGACAAATTCCTATAAAAATTCATCACTTTTTGCAAGCACTGCATCATACAATCTTATTAATAATCAAATTGACATATTCCACTGTGACTTGAAAGGTTTTTCTTAGGATTTGTTTTATACTGTAAGTTTATTGTAATCTTAGGTTGGTTTTTGACTGTATAATAGAAATTATGTGTAGGTAAGTTAGTTCTAAATATGAAATTGTAGACTTTCTATAATTGGGCATCCTGTCTGTTGGAAATAAATAAATTTAATAAAAATTAAAATAAATAAATTTGTTAATTTGTTTTCCCCATCATGTCATAATCCAAAACAACGTTTGCCGGGTCAGCTAGTATATAATATATAGTGTCTAGACTGAATGCAGTAAACACATTATAAACTTGCATTTCTAGGATTTCTGTTAGATGTTTGTGCGTTGACAAATGACGAAATAACAACCAATTAACAAAATATATTCAGACAATCTTGTGAAACAACACATACAAATAAAAAAGTGCAGTCAATATAGAAAAGCTTAGAACAATTCTAGTAAAATTTAAGGTACTGTAGAAAAAGGCCAAGCACAAGAATGTTTCCTTATGTGGTCTATTTACTACTTTTATTAAAAATGTATACCTAGGTCAATTTATAATTTACTTTTGAAAATACATATATTAGAAATATTTATATTTGTCTGTTGGAAATAAATAAATTTAAGAAAAATTAAAATAAATAAATTTGTTAAAACTCCAACTTATTCTATATTTATCAGCATATAAATTTTGCGATTGTAGCAGAAACTCGTTAAATTAATGTTAATGTGAATTAATTTACATAATGTTTTTTTTATTAAAATTTGTTTAATACAAATAACCACAATTTTTAAACTCAGTAAAACAATTATAATATAATAATAATAAATAATAATTTATTTAATTCATATATATACATTCCAATAAGCTAACCTAATAGCTTGTCTAGGCAGTAATATACCGGGTGATTTTATAATCAAGACTGACGCAAAACCTAACCTGCTAACTTCGAATTTGACATAGACTTACAGTGCCACCTACATATTATTCATATAACAAATATTTCATAAGTAGCTTGATGGAAAAACATTTATAATCACCCGATGTAAATGTGTAGAAATACATAAAATGTTGATCGTTGATATATAATAAACCCATAATATATCCTTTACAGACACTACGCCAGTGTCAAACGGAAACAACTATCCGCCATATGCAACCTCCATTCTCTACGCAACCTCATCTGGTAAATGCTCCTTCCTGTTGTTTTATATTCAAAGAGTTTTTAAATAAAAAAATTAAAGTTCGCCATTTTGGATTTAATGACGGTCAATTATCACTTTATTTTATTAGATTATAAGTTGCAGTATATGCGCGATATAGAATATGAAATAGATATTCTGGTTTTTAAAACATATTTACTTTATTTATATTTTAAAATAATAACTTATCCCCAAATAGCCCCCTCGCTCATCCCAGTCGAGGGGTCCAACATAAGGAACAAAATTACACCACCCTCAATACTCAATCACAAAAATGCACACGGGATATCAAAAATTGTAGTTAGAATAGCAACTATTAGTTTACAGGTGTTGTTTATGCTGGCTGCAATTGCTAGTTGAATTTATTATTGTTGTAACTTAGAAATAACAACTTGAAAACAATTCTCGCTATTTGTTTGGCCGTAAAATATTCTGCATTCTTAATTTGTACCATACCCACTAACAGGAATTGGTGATTTCGACATCTTTGACGTTTGGTACACGCCCACTAATTCGACGTTTTGGACATTTTCGGCGATATGTCCACTCACAGGATTCGGCGTTTTGTCCAGGCTAACTAATTCGGCGATTTGTCCATTTTCGGCGATATGTCCACCGACAGAATTCGGCGTTTTGGGCATTTTCGGCGTTTTGTCCACGGTAACTAATTCGGCGATTTGTCCATTTTCGGCGATATGTCCACCGACAGAATTCGGCGTTTTGGGCATTTTCGGCGTTTTGTCCACGGTAACTAATTCGGCGATTTGTTCATTTTCGGCGATGTGTCCACCGGCAGCATTCGGCGTTTTGGGCATTTTCGGCGTTTTGTCCACGCTAACTAATTCGGCGATTTGTCCATTTTCGGCGTTGTGTCCACCGACAACATTCGGCGTTTTGGGCATTTTCGGCGTTTTGTCCACGCTAACTAATTCGGCGATTTGTCCATTTTCGGCGATATGTCCACCGACACAAACGGGGGTTTTGAACAAAATCGAGCTATGCCAACTTTCCGATCCATCTGGGGTCATTTTACACGGTTCGGCGATTTGTCCATTTTCGGCGATATGTCCACGGACAGAATTCGGCGTTTTGGGCATTTTCGGCGTTTTGTCCACGATAACTAATTCGGCGATTTGTCCATTTTCGGCGATATGTCCACCGAGAGAATTCGGCGTTTTGGGCATTTTCGGCGTTTTGTCCACGCCAACTAATTCGGCGATTTGTCCATTTTCGGCGATATGTCCACCGACAGCATTCGGCGTTTTGGGCATTTTCGGCGATTTGTCCACTCAAACGAATTCGGCGATTTGGGCACGATTCGGCGTTTTGGGCATTAAAATACGATTCGGCGTTTTGTCCATTCGGCGATATGTCCAGGTCCCGATTGAGACAGCAACCCTATTGTCCCATAGTGCCACCCCATAACCAGTTAGTACCTCAGAATGAGACAGCACAACTCTACTGTTTCCTAAAGAAAAAATCCCATATTCTGTTCGTGCTTTAGATTGAGACGGCGCAACCCTACTGCCTCCTAACGCAAACCCCCGTTAACCCGAAACCGATGCAATTTACCGCCCCCGTTACTATCAGAATCAACGAGACGATTTAAGTATTATAACCTATCAATTAGCTTGTACGCTCCGCTTGGCGGCGGCACGAACAATATAGTGGTCTTTATTAATCCTACCTGGAAGGACCGCAATGTGCGTCCAGCAACGTCGTCCCGAGACCCAGAGGCAATTCACGCCCGAGCCCGAAGGTTCTGGCCTCAAACGAATGCCGAACTATTAAATTCATTTGCCCGGCTAAACCAAGCGAACTTCACCAGGTCCACCGGGAACAACGCCTGGCTATCCTGAGCCACTAGCACATCCCACACTAACCCTTACGCGAGTATCCCCTAAACTTGTTAATTTAGGCGTATGTTTGCAGCACACAAATTGTAAACATAACCGCCGTTATCTACGAGGTCGCGCTTTGGACATCCTATATACAGGGCCAAAATACATACTTGGTTCAACACCGGATGCAGCCGCCTTCCGTACTTACCTGCTAAATGAGTTGTAGATCAACCGGGAATCAAGAAACGCAGTCCCAGAGAAAACCGTCAATTTATTAATGTATAGAGTAATTCGTAATTTGTGTATCTAGTTAACAACTTTATACTGTTGTTTTATACATTGTGTTTTCCTGACCATATACATTTGAAAATTGGTAAAAATTTTTCTCCGATTTGAGCTAACGGGGTAGAAATTATTAAACGTTTGCTCCTTTCCGAAACTAATAAAAGTTGTAAATGACCAGAATTAATTACCAGGACTAAGGTAAAAGTTGGGAGGGCAAAACGTTACAATCCACCGTACCGAACCAAATATTAACTTTAAATTCATGCTGGAATGACATTGCGTTTATTCGATGTAGATTTTCATGGACCCAGGTGCAGAAATTACGATGATTTGGAATTCCACGACCTGTGAATGTCGTTTCACCTGTATAAATAATGTTATTTCTTACTTCTGATTTACCTACAAACCAGTGATAAAAAGCTAAGCGACGTTCAAAATCCGCAGGCACTAACTCTTGTAATTTTTGAGATGGAAAGGCCTTGCTTCTATCCTGCCGTAAGGCACTCCATACATCAGTTTTCGTTAATATAAGTTGTCGGGCTGCCCGCATTACACTTAAAAAATTTTGGATTTCGGCCAAACGCTCGCAAAATTCTACCATTTTGTTGTCCCAATCTGTGAGGGTATGAGCAACCTCAAGGTGATCATAGAGAGCGGATTTTAAGCATTAAGCTTATCCTGAATATTAAAAGCAGGAAAATTATTTCTAAAAACGTTTACGAATTGCAGGAAATTGAACTATGTGACATAACTTTTTATGCTGGTTTTACTTTTTTATGCATATTTCGAATTATTGTGCTTATAAGTACTTATTTTTAGGTTTTCAGTTTTTTGCATTTATTTTCCGAGTAATTCATTTTATAATCAAATATTTCCATCTGGTTTGTTTGCGAGCATATTCTTTGCTTGCATGCAGTTTGCCCCGGTATGGCGACGGGTTTGAAAACGCAGTCGGTGCAGTGTTTTCTGGGAATTACTAAAAAACTCTTGAATTATTTTAGTTAACACACATCCAGAAAACTCCATTATTCCTCGTTTTGTATGATTTTAATTCAAAATAAATACAGACAAGATCCGACCGATCTGGGGATAGTTATACGCCTATAATCTTTTGTGTCAGAGGCCAGAGTAAATTAAAATATGAAAAGAATAAATTATTTTACAAAGCTTGTATTTAGACGTAAGAGTTTACAAGTTAATAAACTCATTACAGACGACTAATGTTTATAAAAGCGACAATGCGTTCAATCTTTTGACGGCAGTGACTGGATGATCACCCCGCACGCACTTGCGTTGGCATTGGCTTGTTTCAATAATTCCATGGCATCACTGATTTTTGTAAAAATACTAGTTTTATTTTTTTTAAAATGCTAGTTTTATTTTTTGCATTCCTTCGGTTATGGAAAATGAAAAATGGTTAGCAACAGTATGAATAGATGCAGTATTCTTTTCTCTACAAAAAATGTATTTACACTTTAGCTCTAAAATAATTAGGGGAGCCAATAATTGGACATTAAGAATTTAACACGAGATGAAAAAAAAATTGACCGGAAGTCGACCTCGGAAAAGAAATCCGATTTCCGGTTTCTATATATTTTTGGAATCTACTCTTCAAGCTGAGTCGAATGATATATATCTCGTCCTCCTAAAATATATCTCCATTTTCTTGCTTCTCAGTTAATAATAACAAGTTAATAAAGTTTTTTAAAATTATTTTATGTCCTACCAGTACATTAATTGAAATTAATGACTCTATTTTAAGGTATCTTAGATACAAAATAACGCTCCAGGGCAATTATTTTCTTCATAAGAACACTAGGGTTATTATGAAAAATTAACAGTATTTGTTTCCATGGATACAACTTTATAATGCACCACTGTCACAATGAAAATTAATGACAGCTCAGCTAATGTCACAAATCTAACTTAGATCAGCTAACTAGATACTATATCATAGTAATTATATGAATTGAATTATGAATATGAATTAGGTAAGAAAATTGGTAGGACATAAAACCTTGAAGGCACCACGAGCATTATGAGCTAAGAGCCCGCGATTGTTGTACACACCTCGGGCCAAAGACCCTCGGTTAGTACACTAACAATCTTGGGCTCTTATTTTACTCATAATGCTCTTGGTACCTTAATAACTATAAGTACTAAAATTTTTGATTCAGATTCAAAAAAATACCTCATTGCACATGTAAAAACCACTTTGCATCAAGAACAATATAAAGAAATATAAAAATTAGCCAAAACAACAGACAATGTTTGTGACTTCGTTTGCAACTACTTTAGGTAAAAGGGTACAAGCACAGTTTAATTTCGATCTGTACAAAATCTAACATACCACTGAAAAAATGACAAAATAGTTTCTTCAAAATGTTCTTGGATAAATATTGTCACATGCACGTTCCTGATGAAAGCACCTTGCGAAAAACATTTTTATTAATAATTTCAAAGATGCTGTTTGTGCAGTACTTGGACGAATTGGTCAAACAGTTATTTCTAAATGTAAGTAGATTTTTTCCAAAAAAGAAGGCTATAAAATTTTTGACATTTCACAATTTTGGCAGACGAAATTGCAGAAGGTTTTGAGATTGATCCGACTATTGTAGCAAATTTAAAATATGCTCCAATAACTAGTGTTGACGTCGAAGAAAAGACTAATGTTTTAGTGCCCAAGTTTTCTATTTTATTTTTTTTGTGTTACATTTAAAGTTTTTCTATGAATTCTGTTTGCATTTGATTATTTTAGTGTCACATTACATACTTTTTCTCAGAATTATTATTATTAGTTAAGTAGGTACAATAAATAAAATAGTTTTATTTGAAATCGGCATTAACGTACCTCGAAATCGTCATTAAAATACGAGAACTCGGCATTAAAGTAATCCATTGTTTTACGACTATTTTGTAGGTGGCGGGGCGACAGATAAACGTAAACCGACGTTAACAAAAACCTACAAATGTTGGTTAAAATGTTGTAATTTTACGATTTCTCGATTTCAAATAAATCATAATTTACTCCGCGGCACTGAAGTATCTTTTTATCCCTCATGTGGTTTATTTGCCGTGGCCCTACGGGCCTCGGTCATTGATCTGTCTGTGTGTGTGTATCTGTTTGTCTGAATGTGAACAAAATATCTCAAAAACGAAAAGAGGTATGGCGTTGAAACTTCATATATAAGTTTTGTGTACTATGTAGATGCGACAGCAAGCTTCTTAAGAAAATCGCATAACCGAAAGTAGGTGTTTATTCTTGGAATTTTTCAGTTTTTTTCAATTTTTTCAAAAACGGCTATAACGATGTTTTTTTCAAACTTCACATTTTTATTACATTTTTAATGTGTATTGATGTGAGATAGGTGATTTTCCAGTTAAGTACTCCTAAAACTCCTATTTGAATAGAACACCCTGTATATTATTACATTTTTGAATTCAGCTTAAAATTCTTTTTTGTACCTTTTTTGTAGAACTTGTAATTTTTGAAAATTTTTGACAAATGCTTAAAAATTTAAAATCAAATTTTTGACTAATTATAAGATCACTGTAAGAGGAAGTTGTGTGGGTTTATCACACAGATTTTTTCATTTTTGACGTCTTTTATGATAAGGCTTTTTCGTAAGAGTTTTTTTTGCTTAAATTAACGCCTTTTTAAACATTTTTGGGGATTTTTAAGCGTTTTTTTATTTTTGTGATTATAATTCCGCTCTCTAGTAATCACCTACGGGTGAAACAGCAAATTTAGGTTCCGGTTTTAACACGGAAAAAAGATCATCGATAATAATCATTCCACTTGTTATATTACAACTGATAATATGGCTCCCAGTTTGCATTTTTCAGCTTCCACTTCTGCGTTGTTCAGACCTCCAGTGTTGTGGAATCCTTTATGTTTATATCGAGAGATCCAAAAAAAACTGTTCCTCAGCGGGCTGTGGAAATTCAACGTATGAATAATATGTTGGTGACACTGTACGTCAATGTCACATTCGAGGTTAGCAGGTTAGGATTTGCGTAATTTTGTGTCATAACTGACGGAAAACCTAACCTGATAACCTTGAATTTGACATTGACGTACAGTGTCACCAACATATTATTCATACCTTGAATTTCCACAGCCCGCTGAGGAACAGTTTTTTTTGGATCTCTCGATATGAATGAAGATGATAAAGTTGTCGCTGTCAAAAAGGTCAGGGATGACGTCCCAGGTTAGGTAAACCGCTGGTTGTACTGAACTAATAGGTAGGTCAACAGTAATGAAGGTTCCATTAGAAGGTGAAAAGTGTATTGTTTTACTACTGTTCAGCAGGGTAACATTGGGATCATCTAGTAATTGCTCCATAATTCTTCCCCTAACATCAGATCCCCATAATGTGTTGTGGCTGTTGAAGTGTTCAAGTCTCCTAGGATAAGAAATGAACGTAGCAGTGGTCGAATTAGATTTTCAGTTCCTGACTGTTCGGTAAGTATATACTACATACTGTAATTTTCTTGGGGAAGGAGATTGATAGAGCAACAGCTTCATGGTTAATGTTTAACATGACCTCTGTACTGATATGAGGGCTTTTAATGAATATAGCTACGGTACCACTGGCTATGTTAGGAAATATCCAGTTTTTGGAGTAGGTAACTACTATAATATTTGAGGACACCGCTATTCGTCTATTTAAAGTTAGTCTCTTGGAGCCACATAATATCAGGAAAGTATTTGGGTAATGTTACTTTAATATTTTCCATTCGGGTGTAAGAACCATTTACATTCCAGGGAATAAAGGACGTAAACCCTTCAATGTCCTTGGTGTATGATGTAGCTGATTGTTGTCTTGAAATAGATTTTCTTTTCTTTGAGTAGCTCGTTGAGCGTTTGCGGTAGATGCTATATATGCTGCACTTTTTCTTCGGCTTTTAATATAATAAATATTCATTGTTTAGTGGTTGTTCTAATCCCATATTGAAATCGTCTGGCATTAATATACTGTTTTCTTCTTTTGGTGTTTCGCTTGAGTTCCTGTCGATACATGCCTTTTGATCACTTTATGTCGCTGCGGTTCTTCCCAAGAAGCAACTTTTTGGTATAGCATCGGAATAGTATCGGGGGCCAAGTCGTCGTGTTTAAAAGAAGTAGTGTGGTGGTTCTTTATTTGTAGATTTTCCTCATTTACCCCAGTAGTAGGGTATTGATTTCCGGTGGTGACAACGCAGCTGGGGCATCTTATTTCAGGATGCCCTGATTGTTTGCATAGGTAGCAAGGCAACCCTTCGGTAGATTTAGAAATTTAATTATTTTATATCTATCATTTTTTGTTTGGATCTACTGTGAGACTGACTGATTTGAATTAATATTGGGGTTCAGTTGCTACTAAAACACTCAAACCTAACTATTTAAATCTGGTTAATCATAAAGTTTGGCAAATAATTTATTTTATTCGGGAAATAGCACGTTACAGGCTAAGGTTGGGAAATGTTGCTTAACAACCCTTCTCGAACTGCTTTTTTCGCATGAAACATTCCACTGACCCCAGTTGGGTTAGAACCCGCGCGCTTGAGCTAGTAACACCATTACGGCCGACTACCGGATTGCTATTTTTAACGTATTGACATTAAGACTAAAAAACAAACACAGTTGTTAGACAAAAACTGATAGTTCGTTTAGAAATATCTCAACTCATACTTTAATAAGTCACTTTCCGAACTTATAACCTGCTTTTAATCGATTTTTAGCATGCATATTTCCTGAAGCTCTAGAAAATCTATTCAGTGCTCTTACTTAATTTAAATATTCTGTAAAATTGAAGTAATTGCACCCCAATTATTTATTCGGAAATATTAATACAGAGCGAATACAGTTCACACTAAGCTCAGTTAATTGTTCTGCTTTCGAACACCTAAAGGAAGCAACTACTTCATATACCAAGTAGTTTATACAGAAAACAATATACTAACATTTAGCTTAAAAAATAACAATAGTAGTTATTGCAGCTATTTGATCATTCTCAGACGCTTTACAGATATTTAGTAATACAGTTTCTTTCACAGCACAGCTTCAGTGTGGGTGTATTGGTTATCGTGACAAATGTATGTACATATTTAGTCTAATTAATCACCGAATAAATGTAGAAAAATACCGTAATCTATATCATTCTCGTATTTGCACGCAGGAATTAATTCCCCAAGATATTCATAATGTGAAATGCGTCAGATGTTTGTTGTCCGTTCCAAACCGGCCGGCGCCGCCTACAATTTATGCTATTATGAAATGACAAAAATTTTTATTGAACAGTTTGTACAGTTCTTATTTTAATTTTATAAGGATTGTCTTGAAATTGCCGTGTTTTAAGGAAAACAACTGTAACACATTATGTACTCAATGCTGGGAAATGCATGCGGTGTTGCAAAATAGAGCACCACTAGTTGCTTTGTTTAGTGAAGCTTAACTATATTAGTATTTATGCGCAAGCTAAGTGTAAATTTGAATTACTATATTTTTGACAATGACAGCCACCACCTCTGTACCTACAACATTATTACTGCAATGCATTACTGACTTGAAAAGCAAGTATCCCTGGGTCTTCCTTGGCTGATACTGTTTGGAAGGTATGTACGTTTAGATTTTTTTAGTTTAATAAATAGCATCCACATTTAGGTCATTAGCTTTCTGTTACTTGTATACAGTGTGTCCCCATATAGGTGAAGCGACTCTTGTAAGAGGTAAAAAATTCTCAATTTAAATTTCCATTTTTGGGGTTCAGCCTTGCTTGGTTAAAGGCTAATAGTCCAGTCACTATGTCATTTTTGCTTGAAAGTGAAGGGAAATTTGAAATTTATTTTTTGGGGTATTGGTGAGGTCCAGCAAAGCTTAACTTCAAGTTGTCGACCAAATTACCAATGTGCTATTTCCGCCATCTTGATAAATGAGTGCGTTTGATTTTTTTGCGATAAATCGGTTCCCGTTCACACTACATGAAAATAATGTGAACATCTTTTTTAGAATTTTGAATGCTCTACAATTTATGTTATATTACTTTTTCGCGTACGAGCGATATTTGTCGAGATATCGAACGCGAAAAAAGAGCGTGAAAGGGTCGAGATTTTTTTTCGAGTTTCTGGGTTTGTGTCTCATTTCTCTTTCTATTTAGCGAAAAAGTAGCTATTATCAAACTTGTAGAGGTTGAAAATGGCTTCAATTTGACCTATTATAAATTGATATGCGACTAAAATTACGACTTGTAGAGCGGGCCAAAGTTGTCAAGTTGGCGCGCAATTTTCATTTCATGTACCGTACTATTACGTAGATGACATAACAAACTTCATTGCATTATTGGAATCATTACATTTCATCAAGTAGATAGTATACAGCATTATATGATTGTATATTAATACTAATAATAATAATAATAACAATAATAATAAAGGTCTTTATTAAATTATTACAAAATTACACAGAAAAAATGTTGACTAAAACGTAATATTGTCTTGGGCGAAGTTCAACTTGATATAAAAACAGATCTATCCGCTGTTCTTCTACTTAACCCGGTGAAGAACAAAAAGAAGTGTGTTATTTTAACCCTAATAATTAATTCATTGATGTTGATCCATAAAATTTTGAAAAATAGCTTTTTTAAATGTTGACGTACAATAGCCTTTTACTACATTTGGTAAGGAATTATAGCATTTAGTTATTCTGTAAGAAAACGATCGCTTGACTTATGTTCAGGTGGAGTCAGCGTTCCTTTAAATCTTATATTTAAAGTATGTACGTCGGTTCTAAACTTTATTTTGTTGTATAAGTAACTCGGTGATTTACTCAAAATAATCTTGTGGATAAGACATGCAGAATTAAAGAAGCGCCATTCTTTCATATTAAGCCAGTTTGAATCTTTCAGCTTATAAGAAATTCTTTCATATTTTCGTACTCCAAATATGAGGCATAAACATGAGTTCTGAATTTTCTGAATTCTAGCAATATTAAAGCTATTTAAATGTGAATCATAAACAACGTCACAATAATCAGAACAGGACAAGATTAATGCATTACACAAAACGGTTTTCACATTTACACTTAAAAAATGTCGATTTTGATAAATAAGTTTCAAGGAACTATATGATTTTTGCAGATATTTTGAAATATGTTTAATAAATTTAAAATCATTATCAAGATAAAGACCTAAGTTTTTGACATCATCAGAAACTGGGATTATATCCTGGTCTACTAATAAATTTACTTCATTAGAATTTCCTTTCGACCACCCTTCCTTATAAAATGTTTTAAATTACTGTAGCTATTTAAAATAATAATTGTTGTCGACGAAGATTGTCCATGCTCTGTTTCCGCCATCTTAAAAAATTGGTGAGTTTGCTTTTGTTGCATTTACTCGGTTCTTGCTAACGCTACTTGAAAATGCTTGCAATTTTACCTGCTATGAATTGAAATACTTATCGGTGTTATAATTTTTTTATTTTCTTCTCCGTTTTGATGGTTCTGGTTCATTTTCCTCGATATATATTTTATCTTCGTCTTAATACTTACTTTCTTCAAGTATACATTTATGGTCAGGGTGCTCTTCGTGATGTTCCCATTCCTCGGCGATTTTTACTTCGAGCGTTGCAGCATCCTCATCGTCATTGATTGTCGCTTGTATCGAGAACGACGTCAAAAATAACAATTTACGTACTGGCTACTTGAAATATAACAATTCTCATAATGCAATGATGTTTACTATGCCATTTATGTAGTAGTACGATACATGAAATAAAAATTAAGCGCCGACTTGACAACTTTCGCCCGCTCTACAAGTCGTAATTTTAGTCGCATATAAATTTATAATAGGTCAAATTAAAGCTATTTTCAACCTCTACAAGTTTGATAATGGCTATGTTTTCGCTAAATAGAAACCGAAATGAGACACAAGCCCAGAAACTCGAAAAAAAATCTCGACCCTTTCACGCTCTCCTTTCGCGTTCGATATCTCGACAAATATCGCTCGTATGCTAAAAAGTAATATAACATAAATTGTAGATCATTCAAAATTCTAAAAAAGATGTCCACATTATTTTCATGTAGTGTGAACGGGAACCGATTTATCGCAAAAAAATCAAACGCACTCATTTATCAAGATGGCGGAAATAGCACATAGGAAATTTTGGTCGACAACTTGAAGTTAAGCTTTGCTGGACCTCACCAATACCCCAAAAAAGAAATTTCAAATTTCCCTTCACTTTCAAGCAAAGGCCTTATTTTTGGACATAGTGACTGGACTATAATTTCTAACATAAATTCAGTTTTGAATGCTTTGGAAACTTTCAAAAAACCTATTTTAGCACAACGCATGCTCATTGGATGCCGTTCTTCAACAGATATTTGTTGATTAGTTTGTTGTTATCCTTGAAGTTGCTGTTTTGTTATTTATATAGGATTTGCCATGGGATAGACCAGTGAACACAGTCAAAAATTTCTGCTGTATCTTTGTTATTGCAAATCTGATTATATTTATCTTCAACTGTGCTGTTGGGCAGAATGGCTATTGGTTTTTCTACGTTGTATAAACTCTTACATCAGCCCACTATTTCACTTATATCGTTTTCATTATCCATAACCTACGTTTTATGCTTAAATTTCCAAAGCTATTTGGATGATTTTTTTCAGAAAATATATCTTCTATGCTCTTCGCTTTTCGTACACTTTGCGTTAGGTAGCTATTTTTGTCTTTTTTGTAGTTTCTTTGTATTTCCCCTTCGAATTGTTAACTTTTAAGTTAAAGTCATTCAATTGTAATACGTTTTTGTTTATAGTGTTTGCATTTTTGTATTAGCTTCATAGTAGCGTCCTCTATCAATAGTTTTTAATAAAAAACCTGTAAAAGCTTTACTCAGAACTTGTGACACTAAAACTAAAGGTAAATATATCTGTGCGTTTGTAATAATACTTGAACAATAAGCGGAAACACTTGGTAAAACAAATTAAATTAATTTTTAAATTAAAAAAATACCGGCGCTGGAATTTGAACTTCAGCTCCTGTGATGCGATTTCAACGCTTGGCGGTAGCCCGCAATCAACCCGCCCGTTTTCTGCATTCGGCCCCGGATGACCTCTCGCATCTATAAGATACGGCTGTCTTAAATAGAACACTATTATCGTTGACCCTCTTTGTCTCTTTTACCCTGTACCTATTGGGTCCCATTTTCGTCAAGGGTAAAACCTGAGCTATATGCAAATTATTATTTTATATCAATTTCTCAGTTAAAGCAAAACTAAACAAAATTTTATTTTTTAAGACGCTCACCCTGTACACAGTGTGTCCCAGGATTGATGTTAACAAGAAGTGAGATGGACTAAAAAATTTTGAATTTTATTTTAAGATTGTGGGATTAGGTCCTGCCTGGTCTGAAAAGAATTTTAAGAATATTTTCAGTTTTTGAAAAAACAAATGACAGTGACAGTGAAGCGAAAACTATTTTCTTTTCAGATAAACTAACCTTTCTGTTCATAATACGGCAAAAATTACCAAGAAAAGTTGTTCAGAATGACAAATTAAGGACCCATACAAATTTTCAGGAAGATCTACCTACTTAAGTTAAAC
Source organism: Agriotes lineatus (assembly GCA_940337035.1). NCBI lineage: Eukaryota > Metazoa > Arthropoda > Insecta > Coleoptera > Elateridae > Agriotes > Agriotes lineatus. The sequence continues at coordinate 150,423,640 of OW679197.1, read as the reverse complement.
TGTTAAAATTGTATTTATTAAAAATGACAGTTTGATCTAAGTAGGTAGAACTTCTTAGTAAAATTTTGCCGTATTATATACAAAAAGGGTAGTTTACCTGAAAAGAAAATACAATTTATTTTGTTTAATCTAAAAATAACGGTTTTAAAGAGGTGGATCTTCCTGAAATTTTGCATAGGTTATTAATAGTTAGAGCGTTCAACACACCATTGTAGGGTTCGGCTTCAGTAGCTGGAAGTTTTTTCAGTTCTGTATTAACCGAAGCCGTATATTTACGTACTTTTCAAGTTTTCAATCACAAGTATCTTTATTAAGTACTGTGTTGCATTAACTTTTTTTTAAATTGGTTTAAGTGTACCAACTACAAGGTTATATGACACCCTAAAAATACCGTTACTATTTAAACATTTATACTGTGTAATGCAGCATGCTGTGTGAATGATTAATTTAATTTAATAATAATATCCAGATATCCAATGGGTATCATGTGATAACAGTTGTATTTTTTAACTGGTGGGGTTGTAATAGGCAACCAGAGTGGTTGTTTACATGAAGTAGAAAAATATCTTGAAAATAATTATCGACGAAAAATAATCACCTTAAAGGGTTAGATTCCCTTTAATTGTGAAGAGTAATAATTGAATATTTAATACGTAATAACAATATAGTATTCTTTACGATAAAATTTGACTGAGGGTCACAACTATTATTCAAAATAAAATTCAAGATTGTTTGAAGCCATTTGAAGTGGTATTTTTACTTCGAAACCAGTAAAAAGTGCAAGTGAGTGTTTGTGGTACGCTGTAGAACTGTATATCCAGATCTTAAGAGGTCAGAAAGCTGCAACGAGCTTAATTTGGTCGTGAACAACCCAAAGGTGAGACTAGCATTCAGTTAGGAGCTGATATAATATACACTCAAGAACAAGAGATACTTCCAGAAGGTTAGTGCTTATTTCTTATATCTCATTAAGAAATACATAACAAGTTTGGTACGACAAATTAGTAAAAATAATTGTAATTTGAAATTTGGAGCGTAATTTAGAATATTTAATTTTCTAAATTTACATAGTGATTCGGGTACTCGAAGTATTTCGGTCATTAGATTTTGAAATTTGCATATTTTGGGAGTAGGATATTTATAAGTAATTTTAAATCAAGTTTGGAACCTTTAAACGTTTGATTAAATATTTTGACAACTTCTATCTGATTTTTTGTGATGTCAGACCAAGTTTTCAAGTGGTACTAACTATTTGAGTTCAATTTTATGTGCTAAAGAGTGTATTTGACCAACGAAGTCAATTTATTAATATTTCCTGGTAATTCAGTCTTCAACAATATTAAGAAGCTATTAGTGGAACATTAACTCATCCAGCTGGAAATGAGGAGATTCAATGCTTATTAACTGTCTAGCCCAGGTATTTAAACACTAGAATCACATGACAATTCAAAATGTCATATTTGAGTTGTGAGGTATGTCAATTTTAATTTATTCCAGTAAGAAGTAAGATAAGTATTTAAGGAACTATACCTGGTACTACTTCTTATTATTAAGCAAAAGGGTATATTTAATTTAATATTATTTGTGATAACTACCCAAGAAGAGGGAGATATAACAACTGACAGTTTGGATTCCTTAATAAATTCACCCACTTGGTTTATAGTCTGCGGATTGTCATCAAGGATATCTTGAATGGTGATTGGGTAACTTAGCTCTTTGTCTGCTCCTTTCATATTTTCTTCAGTCTTCTAGTAGATATTGAACTGTTATAGGCGATTTACATTCTTCACACACAGATGATTGTTCATGTGCAAAGAGGTATTAATGGGTTATAATGGTGTGACCTATTCTGAGTCTAGTTAGTAAAATTTCTTCCGCACGGCACTTTCTGTATGACGTATTCCAAGCACCTACCACCGTTTTAATTTTTCTGAGCTTGCTTCCTGTTGTTTGTTCCCACTCTTGTTGCCATCTTTGTAGTACTTGTTCCTCGCAGTAGTTTCTGAGGTTTTCTGTGGTGAATTTATTGTTTCAGTTTTCCTAGTTGCTGCCATTTTTGCTCCCTTGTCCACCCTTTCGTTGCCTGGAATGCCACAATGGCTCGGAATCTAAGTAAAAATAACTTCCGTGCCGGTCTTATGTAGGTCTTGGAGGTGCTGCTGTATTTGTTGTACAATAGGGTGTAGTGAATACATCTGATTTATACATTGCGCGCTTTTAGAGTCAGAGCATATCAGAAATGTTTTGCAGGTATGGTACTGTGTGGTTTGGAGGCACCCTGCTATAGCTATAAGTTCTGCTATATAGTTGGACGCTATGTTGTGTAGTTTAAAAGCAACAACTCTGTCTTTAATTGAAAAGGCATATCCTCTATGGTTTATGGATTTAGAGCCATCTGTGTAGCATATTTCATAATTTGGAAACTGGTTATATGTTTCTGCAAACATAGCTTGAAGTTGCTGGTGAGTTGTATCTTCCTTTATGTGGTTTGATAGAGATAGGATGTTTTGTTGGTAAGGTGTTAACCAAGGGTTCCGGAAAAGGGATGAGTCAAACAGGTTTATAGATTTAGTATCTATGTTGTACTTTTGGAATGTATATGTTGTTCCGAGTCCTATTGATCTGGGTTTTCTTGGACATTTATTAAAGTTACGAAAATTTATAAGGTCAAAAATGTTACTTCTTATAAATTCGTTTTTATTACTCAACAAAGTTATACTGTATCTCATTAGTAGTATATCTCTTCGAAGATGTAGCGAAGGTTCGCCTGCTTCCAAACACGATAAACCTGTGTATCGTGCTTCCACACAAATACTCGACAGTGAACTTGTGCGATACGTTCCTGTTCAAATTCTGATAGCGGTATTGTGTATTGGATCTAGTAATTTTAGATACGAACCTTTCGCAGAACTATATCTAGCGTAGCCGTAGTCTAATTGGGATCTGATGAAAGTTTGGAACATTTTCATTACCGTAGAATGGGGTTTATTTGCCAAAGCGGGTTACTTTGCCATTTGGTGCGCTATTTCATAAACAAAAATGTAAGTTCTAAGTAGGTATCGCTGAACCTATAAAATTGCGGCAAGTTGTAGTTTGATAGTATAACTGAGTTTTGTTGTGAAGAGGAATTGTTTATTACTCAAATCGACGTAATATAAAGGTAAACTATTTGCTAGTAAATGTGTTGGATTCATATGTTGCACTACTGAGGTTTGCACAATCACTATTAGATGTGTTGACGAAACTTTTTATAGGTTATGTAAAAAAGTTTCCAGCATCCAGTGGAGTAGATTTCATTGGGTTTACTTTAAAATTTGGCGGTAGTTTTGAAATTGGCAAAGTTACCCAGCTCTTCCGGAAAAAAGTTGTTACCTAGCAGTAATGTCTAGATTGTATAAAAGGCAGCTGGGGTGGCGCATATATGTGGACTACGACCCAGGAACCCTTGAAAAAGCTCTAAAAGCATATAGACGAGGTGGTGTAAGCTACCAAACAATATCAGGTAGGTATAATATACCTAGACGTCGCTCTTTAATTATTTAACTCAACAATTGAACATTATATAAGTGTACTTGAAGCCCGTCTACTAGCGAATTCTTTAATTAAGATGTTAAAGGGAGCGCCAACAAGTTAATACTCAGGTACACTGATATATGTCAAGAAACTTGTAACTTCATTGTATATATAAATAAACAATTATTGAACTCAATGCTTGTAATTAACTTAACTAGTTTTATTATCAATCAAAACTTGAGACATCCAAAATTAGCCTATTATATAAACGGGACGGGGTAATTGTTACTCAGATGTTGTTCATTACTCAATTACTCTACTATTTGAACGGGACGGGGTAATTGTTACTCAGATGTTGTCCATTACTCAATTACTCTACTATTTGAACGGGACGGGGTACCCCTCTTAACTAAAACTACTAGTCTTTCTAATGTTTACACAGCGTTTTCATATGCAAAATATTATCAAAATCACTTATCTGTCCGTGGTTACACTTGTAGACGTTTAATTAATCAGATTAAATGTAGTCCTCAAAACTGCCTGGTGACTTCCAGCAGACTAAATTTTCTGTAGGTTTTCACGTCTACACTTTTTTCCTGTTAAACAGGCAATAAACTTTGCAAACGTTATTCCGTGGTTTCCCAAATCGCTTCTAAGGTCGAATTTACATTCGTCGGAAAAATGATACTCGCTTCTTAAATCTCCTACCAGGACGGCTAGCCAGTAACATTCCCTACTATAGCTAAACCATATGCAATGGGGAGATTATCACTACTGTAGATTACTAGTATTAATATCATATGCTTTTAGCACGTAACAAAGCATGCAGGAACTGTTGGTGCCCCAACTTTGCTTTTGGAAGCTACCGAAAGAACTCTTGTAGATTTATTGATTGCTAGTGCAGAATATGGCCGCTCACTTACTTTATTCGATTTACGGCTAGTAGTAAATCAGTACTTAGATCGAGAAGGAATGACAGTAGCACAGTTGAATGCAAATAAGCCCGGTAAAGATTGGAGTTTAAATTTTCTGCAAAGAAAAAGAGAAAAATTAACTAATAGGCTCTACTAAAATATCAAGAGAACAAGAGCTGAAAAACTGAAGAGGAAATAACACATTATTTTGAAAATTTGGAAACTAATTTAGAAAATGTTCCACCAGAAATTTTTTTAAATTATGACGAAACTAATCTGAGTGACGACCCGGGTGGACAGAAATGCATCTTTCGTCGAGAATCTAAGTATCCCCAACGAGTCCTTAATTCAACAAAAACGGCAATTTCCATAATGTTTTGCGGTAACAGCAGCAGGCCAGTTATTACCACCCTATGTGGTTTATGAAGCCGAAAGATTATATGACCAATGGTGTGTGGGTGGACAGCAGAAAACCCGATATAACAGAACTAAATCAGGGTGGTCTGACAGCTACTGTTTTGAAGACTGGTTCTTGAACGTTATAGTTCCCTGGGAAAAGTCCCTGGAAGGTCCCAAAGTCATAATAGGGGACAACTTATCATCCCACTTAAATATACAAGTTTTACTTTGTCAGAGAAACAATATAAGATTTATATTTCTACCACCTAATTCAACTCACTTAACTCAGCCACTTGACGTGAGTTATTTTAAACCCCTAAAAATTCGTTGGCGTGCAATTCTGACGGAATATAAGCAACAAAACCCAAAAGAACAAACACTTAACAAATCAACATTTCCACAACTGTTAAACCGACTTATGGAGAAGATTAAAATCAGCGAGACTTCAATTATCAAAAGTGGTTTCCGAGGCAAAGGAATTCATCCAACAAATAGGAATGCAGTCTTAAAGAGAATGCCAAAAAAAACGCCTGGAAGAAGGAGCAGGACAAGGAACAATTAGTCAAGTATTTCTTGAATATCTAAAGTCAACAAGACGTCCAGCCAAGTCTAACATTAAATGTAAAAAATCCAAAAAATGATAAGGATGGAACCTGGTGCATCCATCAGCTACGAAGATATGTTTCAGGATAAGGAGGATAATAGTGAAGAAGAATAAATTAGGAAGAGAGGAAGAGAAAAATACAGGAGAAGTGGAAGATCACGATGAAGTGGAAAATAAAGATGAAGCAGTGGATAATCAAGATAAAAAGAATTAGGACGAAGAAATGATTAAAATAGGACATTTTGCGCTGATTGCTTTTAAAAGCAAGACAGGAGACAAGATTATTAAACATTACGTAGGTGAGGTTTTAGACATATATGAAGACAATTTTGTGGAAGTAAAATACTTGAGAAGACAAACAAAAAATAAATTTGCCTATCCTGCTACTGAGGATATTTCACATATTTTGAAGAATGAAATAGCTCTCTTTCTTCCAACTCCAAAAACTGTGTCGTCCTCCAGAATTTTTTTTATTTTTGATATTAACTTTAACAAATACCATAATGTTTTGTAAGGCTTATCTATTATTTTGTTACTTATTTAAGAAAAATATATTTTCATTTGTTATCTGACCTTACGAATAAAAAAGTTTCCATTATTTGTATAAAAAGTGCTGTTTTTGGTGTTTTTTTAATGCACGATAGTTTTACATGGCAATGTAGGGAGCTACACTGCAAACATTGCATTAGCATAGGAGTGATTCACGTTGATAAAGTAACACCAAAATAAGGAGAACTTTGACAAATTTTTGAAAATTTAAAAAAATAGTTAAACACATTTAATATAGTTTAAAATTATATATATATATGTTTGTTTAACATGCAAAACAATATTTCAAAACAAAATGTTTTTAAAAAACCTCAAAAATTAGGCAAAGTAATCCTACTACTTTACGGTAGTGTTTTCCTGTCTGCACTCCAGGATTTATTGTTCACTGCTTTGATGATATTTAACGAGTTTAGACACCTTGCCTTTAACATCTTGATTTGTTGAATCCATGTGAGGCACTGGTCAAAGGTTAAACCTAAGAATTTAACCGTATTTGCGATTTTGCATTAACTTATTAAACTTATCATTAATGGTAATTATTAAAGGATTATGGTGCCTTTCAAATTTCTTGCACAATTTTATACCTCTCATTCATTAATACGTAAGCACATCAAAATATGATAGCTAGATTTTCATACATCCAAAACATTCTTAATTTGTCTCTATCTTGTTCTTTACTCTATATTACTCGTCAAGGTCTTTGCTAAAACTATATTTTTGAACACTCTCTATATGTCAGCTGTACTTGAATACCTACTAGCTGAGATTTAACAGGAAAATATACATTAGTTCCAGATGTTAGTCTTTTTATGTTATACAACATCTGAATTTGATCTGTAAGCGAATTATTTCCGCTTTTCCTTTTAACTTTTCTTTCAAAGCAATTATACTCTTGCCTACTATAGTAAGATCATTTGACATTGCTTCTTGATAATTCTATTGGAGATATCAATTAATGTGCCCCATATAGCTGTTTCGGGGGTAATAGTAGAAAGTCATACTGGTAGTCTATCATTTTTAAACATAATTTTGTAATCCACCCCGATTAGTCCATTCTGGCATAACTAACGGTGCCACAATAGGTAATTCATTTCGATCAGACATAAATTATTTCTAATAATACTATCCTATGCTTGTCGAATATTTACGAAGATGCATCTGCTGTGAAGTGCTCTCTTCTAAAACCAGCTTGTTCCCTTTCTTGTATGTTCAACATATGATTTGCTTTCTAATCGTGGTACATTGTTTCTCAATTAAGTTCTGTTTTTATTAGTACTAATAATTATGCTTTGGTTTATTGCTTCACTGACACGTAACTAAATAACGTACGAAGTTAAATAACAAACACTAATTTAATACCCCAAACGTATAGGTACTGCAACATGATCATAGTACCGCTAACGCAACGTCCGATGACTTGAGAGAAAACCCAACTTTTTTGTAATATGGTATCTTTGGTTTCACAAACAATGTCGGGGATGTCGATATTCTTCGAGGCACTACCACGAGCTGATTGTAAGCCCCTAGATCCCGAATGTCAGCATTATTTAAATAACTTCTATATATGTGGGGCACTAGCAATAAAAAACCATTAAATTCCTGCAGTTTATTTACCAAATAGTTTTTCATTATAAAATTTATCAATTGACCAGTGTTAGCACTGTAATAGAAAAAAAATCTATAATAGTAGGTAACCTGCACACACATTAGTGAAATGAGATGATCAAATTAGCAAGTGTGAATTTTAACAAAACACTAATTAACGATTGGTTATTATCTGAAAACATCCAAGCAACGATCTATTAAGTTATAGAGTGGACTGGTACATTTAACTAAATTTATCTTAAACATTATGAATCACATTTTAATTATCACATTCAAGTTAACAGTCGGTCAGCCATATTTATCTGTTTAAGCTAAGCAATATTTGGAGGGTACACATACACAGTCTTAGCAAATATAATGTAAATGTGCTTAATCTAGTTGGCAATTCAAGAAATAGCAACTTTTGAATAAGCAGCTGTATCTACAGCTTGTTGCTGTAGTTATACTAAAACCTTGTAAATTTTGTAGCGACTTTGACGATTAAAATACATGGACAAAAAATTACTGTCATGACCTAGTATCAAAAGTGGAACCAAAACGGCTTCAAAGATTTACTAGTTTTATTTTAATTAGTCTTTCACATCACTTTATTAAATTAGACGTTCTTGTTTCATTCCGACGCGTTCAGAATTCCACTGAAGGTGAAGACTGATTGATCTTTTGGAGAGGAAGTATCAGGAGGTTCATTAAAACAAAGATACGTAAGAAGTATGCAGTTGATTAGGACACCAAGAAGAATATTCAAATGGCGAATAAAAAGGATAAAAGCCTAAGGAAGGCTGTAGATGTGGTGACAAGACAAGATTTTAGACGTTGCACCTCTTTGGTGCATGTCTTAAGTGGGGTGGCCATATTTACATTGCCACTATAATGGCGTGTTATTTGCCTGCACTGTGCATCCACCTATAGTGCATTCTTTATTTTATTGGTTAAAATACTGCCAAAGTATATGTGATGACATGAGTAAAGTTACCTACTTATTTTTTGCTAACTCAGAAAGCTCTTGTGATGATTAACAGCTTCAAATTTTGGAAGTGTAACTCGGTTGCTGTAGTACTTTATTCAAATGCATTGGTTCTCAAAATAATAATAACTGTTTGCAAATATGCACAATAATAAATTACACAAACCAGATATATTCCTCTTTAATATTTTGAAATCAACAAATCAGGTCTAGCACCTATATAACAAAGGGATCTTGCACTGCATATGTTGGTTATTATATAACTCCATTTTGAGCTAGATCTTTGAAACAGAAGTTTTAAAAATCAGTTTTTTATCCATGTATAATTTGCGCAACAATGTACAGTACGTCTCACATTACTAAGGTTTTCGTAAAAAGTATAAGATTGGGTATCGTTTATAAAATGTTTGATCAGAATAGGATGTGTCTATATTTTTCCATGGTAAATCTTTTTGCAACAGTTATACCCTGGAAAAGTGTACACTATACAGTCCAATAAAGAAGATAACAGGATTTAAGTTTCAAATCCTGTTTCTCGACGATTATTGTGGTTAGTTAGGAATAATTTTAGTCAGCGCAGTAGCTTTTTAGCACATCGTAGGAACAAGCTCGCTGACAACATTCGTTGTATACTCCACGAGGTAGCCTTCTATGGTTTCCATACGTCGACGCAAAATTTTCCATAATAGATTCCGATAAAAAGGGAAAGTAAACGTCATCCTCTAGCGTGTTCAGCTCGACATCTCTGCTGCTTCGACGCCTGCGATCACCTAAAATGCAGTGTTTAATAAATCGCAAAGATGCACTTTATCCTTTCGAACTTACGGTAACTTTCAGGTGCCCTATATCTTCCTTGGCATACAAGAGACAGAACATCGGACAAGGTACTGCCACAATATATAGCTTCCGTTCTGCTTTTGACCATCTCCAACAGATCATCTGTTACTCCCGCAAAGACCAAGCAGTATACAGCTGATAGAAGTAGAACAGCAATCCGCGCCATCTGCAAAAGTAAACGCGACCGTTAAGGATCATCGCATGAATCTCAAAACTATAAACAATTCAGCAAGGTGGGACAAAATTATTTTAGCTTCTGGAAGAAAGAAGTGCTTAAAAATAATCACAGGCAACAGTGTCTTATGCTGCTCCATTCACAAGCCAGCACGCAGTGCTACAACACGTGAAACAAAACTGTTCCTTAATCCACCACACTTAAAAAAATTCAAAAATTTCTATATTTGCTTTGAAAATATTGATCTATTATAGGTCAAGACAAAATATATAGGAGGGACAGATATTGCAATTTTAATAATGTGTAACTTACAAAACAATTTTGTCCAATTCTACACATAGCGGACACTGCTATCTGTTTTTATTTAGTTACCATGTGACAGCAACAGCAACAGTAAACTTCACAGCGAGCAACTAAAATAGAAAAACTAAAAGTGGCCGGTAGTTGTTTTTATTAATTCGCGATAATTGTTGATATGTTTTGTTTAAACATCGCAGATTTCTCAAACATGTCTATTAAATATTTTTCTCGAAACCGATAGCGTATTTTGAAAAGAACGTAGCAAAATTGACGCATGCTGAAGAGCACTCTTTAATTTGTTGGAATAAACTACTATAGCGCCCGCTAGTGATTGAACTTCAAACAGATAACGCAGGAAACCAAAACACGGAACAAATAGAAGTCATTCACGTGTCGAACCATACATGAAGCCATAAAAGATAGAAGTTGAGATTTTAGTGTTTTATTTTCATCGTTTATTTAATTCAACTGTTTTGAAATTGGGAGTTTTTAAATATCAAAATACTCAAATAAATTCGCTCCTACTAGAAGATTTAAACTTTAACAACAAAAATTGTGACGTTTCGAAAAAATCTGTAAAGGGCTTTACTCAGAACTTCCTATGCAAGAGGAAGTTGTGACACTAAAAATTTTGAAAACCATAAAATGAAACACTTGGTAGTGCGAATTACATCAATTTGCAAATAAAAAAACATTGCAGGCGATGGGATTTGAAGGCATCGCGATTTCAGCGCCTGTGAGAGCGATTTCAAAGCTTGGCAGCAGCCCGGACTCAACCCGCACCCTAATCCGGTTCAGCCCCTACGGAACGTCAGGTATACATATAATCCGCATGCAGAATATTAACTTTCTCCAACAAATAGTTTTTGAGCTATGCCGCCAACAACCGAACAGACATACAGACAGACAGACTGGCAGACAGACAGACAGACGGAATTGAGAAAACTTGTTTTTCGTCAACTGAAGAAATCTCGGTAGGTGATTTTTTTCACTATTCCTTCGTCTTTTAGACGAGGGAAGTAAAGATATATTCTTGTTATATATACAGATTTTTGAATTCGTAATTATCGACTAGTAATAATTAAAACTCTGGCATCTATCTCTAGCGTGCAAACTATGGATTGTACTTACCCTCTTGCAAAGAAAACCAAGGGTGATATATCAGAAAATCTTGAACTCATCACGTAACTGAACGGTCACGCTATGAAAATTATATAATGGAAGTTATATCCGGAGGAATATCTTCTAAAAATCGTCGAATACTGAGCTTTTTAACACTCTCCTAGTTGCTTGCTACTACATTTGCACGAGGATGTTCTCCGATTGTCTTTGGTGACTGAAGGCTTTCAAGATGGATGAAAGATATTACTTAATTCAACTTAAATTGACATTTATTACTATTTACCTCACGGATCAAGTGAATCACTAACACTTAACACAATTTCACTTTATTTTAACTAGTTCTTCTTTTCATAACAGGACAAGCATTCAGTTTGCCTTATTTTTCTGGAGATGCAAAGGTTCAACTCTCATGAATGACCTACTAATTGTTGTCTTGAACTAACCTTTAGTATCGTTAACACAAATTCGCCAATCCAGTTTTGGCCCTCAGAGTGGAGGCCGATGCCCCAATAGTATAACAAAGCTTACAATGACGACGACTGTTTGCAGAAGTGCAAGGGGTTTTAAAACTGCCCTGTACAATTTATAAATTGTGTGTGATGACCTTAACCTCTCTGTACAAATCATTATTTATTAGTAGCAACATAGGAAATGAATATTATTTTAAGTATCTAAACACCAGCTTAGGCCCTCCGCACAGGGAGCTACTCGAAAGAAACTGAAAAGTAACGGAATTTAAACTACAATCACCAACCAGTTGCTTGCTCGTCTCCGCTAATGTATTTATATGAAGGTCCGATCACGAAGCTACAGATCGGCTACTAGTTTGTAACCAATTTGTGATCACTCGACATGCTAGTCGCCGGGCTACCAGTTACCAACTAAATTCTAAGAAATCAACAAATAGACAATATGAATGAACAAGTTATTAATACCAAATTCATAATGGAGGTAGATAATTACCACCTTTATACTACAGTTATAACTAGCAGAATATTCTAATATATAGGTGAACCCAAAATGTTCTTCTTTATATTCTATATCTACAGTGCGTTTCACTTCTCACATTCACGCCCTTGTATCTTCCTTATTTATCTTGTGATTGATGTTAAATTTTGGTCAGCTATACTACCCTTTAAAAGAGTTATTTTAGCTTGTATAATTTTATTGCAAATCAGGCCTACTGAGATCAAACGTAGATGCAAAAAATGAGTAATCAGTATAGGCCTAGTGTTATCGAAAAAGCTCAGAATCACAGCTATAGTCGCAATACAATTTTGTACTGAGAAATTATTATTATTATTACGATTTTATACAATAAACGTTTCACTTCTTATCTTCATACTTCTATATCTTCCTCATTTATTTTCTGGTCGATTTCAAATGTTGGTCAATTAATTATACTACCTTTTCTGCGATTTTGAGCAACTTTTTAAATAACTTATTTCGATAAAACTAGTACGATTATTCACATTTCATTTTGATTGCAGTAGACTACTAGTTTTCCACTAAACTTATTTAAAAAATGTAAAAAACTAACACTTTTGAACGACAGTATAATTGATCAAAATTTGAAATGGATCACAAAATAAATAAGAAAAATATAAGCTGAAAAGTTAAACATTTTATGAAATCATAAATATGTTAATAACAATAATTTCTCCATATTTGGTTTTTGACGATTTTTGTAGTTCCGGGGAACTTTTTATAATAACTTATTTCGATATAACTAGACCTATTATGATTTTTAAATGTTTCGCATTTATTTTTGATTGCAGTAAGCTATTGGTTTACGGAAAAATTATTTAAAAATTGTAAAAATAATGTTTTGAAAGGGTAGTATAACTGATTAAAATAATTAGAAAATAAATAAGGAAGATACAGGGCTGTGAAGGTAAGAAGTGAAACAAACTGTATAATAATAATAACAATAATAATAAAGAACTATGTCTTCCTCGTCACTTGACATATTTTATTTGTCACTATATTATAGTGAAAATACTCAATTATGCAAAATAGAAAATACAGCAGCAATGTGTTTTTGGGCTTAATAGTTCGAAACTGAATTAAATCTCGTTACTTTTGCGTTTTTCCGTGTGCGAAACAACAATAAAAACCAATTACTAATCAGTTTATGATTTCAATCACTGACCAGTCCGATCACTATTGAGTAGCTCCGTGTGCGGAGGGCCTATTAGACATTTCAACATTAATATACAGAGACGAGCATTGCCAGTATCAAACAACATGTTCAGGTCGAGTCATTATTAAGAAAGGGACTCAAAAATTTACCTACTATTGTACTAGAGTGTATGAAGAAGACAAAAATACAAAAAGGTAAGAGTTCATACACCGAGTTGTTCTGATCCTATCGGGGAAACAGATCTATTTGATAAACATCATGTCGTCTGTTGGTCTCTGTTCATAAATACAACCAAGTGAAGAAAATTAATTCGGCCAGCCATGCAGTTGAATATCTTCTTCCAACCAATCTGTTTAGGAGAGTGTGCAACAATCACTGACCGGCACAGCATAAGCAGATTGGCTTGGTAAATTGATTAAACTACCCCAAACCCCCTTAAAACAAAGCAAGACAAAATTGAATTTGCACAATTCTTGGGAGAATCCTATATTTTCTACGCTGACTGCACACATATGCACATGTTTTTAATTATCGGAACTTTTCAAATACGGCTTAATCCTGCAACAGTAGAAGAAATGTGAAAAGGAAACAAAAGCACCATTAGATTTTTCACGACTGAATGTTAATTTTTTTAGACATGGCTGGAATGGATAACATTAAAGTGGGCACTTGAAAAGATAATTTGGTAAACATATATTGGGAAGACAGCAAGTTTTATGTATGCACGAACTTACCGCCGTTACCGTCGAAGAGTAAGGCCTCAGCGCTGGGACCTAACGTCAGCACATGTAGGTAGAACTGCCCAATGATTGAGTTGACCCCGCCTCGAACCTCCAGATAAGAGTCTCGCATTGGCCAGTTCTACTTACCTGTGCTGACGTCATGTCAGGGCGGAGCACATGCTTATACTCCATTTTAACCTTGTAGATCCAAAACAAAATCAGGAACTTCCAATAATCTAAGTTACTGTCACAGTTAATGTGCTTGAACGGCCAATAAGAACATCATAATTAGAATGGAAACCATGTAATTGTTATAAATAAAATAAATATGTTTAAAAATATGTTTTCATTTATAATTTCTGAACACTATCAACAAGAATCACATTTATTAACTTATCTAGCACTAATCGCAGATCACAAGCTACCTTAGGTATCAGATTTGAAAGCAGTTTGTAGTAATACCTCAAGAATGAATGAAATTATTAGACCAAATAGAGATACAGAAAAATATGTCGTTAAACGTCGCAATCTTCAACAGTAACACGTCATATCTTATTGCTAATTAGTAGTCGCTAGTACTTTAAACTATGTGGCAAAAATGAATATGAAAACGCGAGTTTGCGGGGCACATTTTAAGCGCCTGAATTTGGCTTTTAAAGTACTGAACGACGTAATTATCACATATCAGCGTATCATAAATGTCAATAAGATATTAAGTATGCAGTTAATAAATTACAAAACAGCCAAAAGTAATAGATATAACTTAACAAATGCGCCTAATTCCCTAAAGAAAAATTACCTAGTTGCTTGTTCGTTACGCGTATGTACAGGTTAACTTAAAATTATTAATCACATCCTGAGTATCACATATGCCACCTTTATAGTATTTACACTCTAGTCGAAATGCGCGGTTTAATTGATCTATATACAGCGTATGGGTTGCTAAACGTCACTACAGACTAAAAACTTAACTATAAATATTACAAATACTGAGTTGCCACCTTAGCTCATTCCTCGTTCAAAAACACGTTTCAAACTTCCGGATGCCAAGCTAATGTGTTATTCTGGTCGGAAATCGACCAAATGTATTGGACTTGAGCTAATCGTTTCTGGGGTCCCGTTTATGCACAGCTACGTTTCCACTTAGAATCCGTCTTGTTTCACTAAAACGAGATGCTTTCCAATACTGTTCCCAGACATGTGCGGATGCTTCAACTAGACACTAGTTATACAGTGCATCAAGCGCAGTAACTCTTTAACACTTCGTACGAACAGGCCTGCTTGCAGCATTCATCGTAGACCCCTCTGTTTACTCGCTTTTGTCTCTTGTGCCTGGCAAGGAATTTCTCCGTGCTTGACGTAGATATGAAGGGAAAATGGAAGGTGTTGTCCTCTAGCGTCCCCGATTGACTGTCATGAGCGTCTCTTTTTCGGCGATCTGAAACAGGAGGTTGCCTTTAATATATGCTTCAAATCTGGAGTGTTTCAAAAATTAAAGCTCATGCCAAAGTTTTCGCCTCTACTACGTGCGCCTAGTGAAAGCTAAGGTAGGCAACCGGTTTGCCCCACATAGTGGTAAAAACTTTCGACATAGAGTGTACGTATGAAGCAAATACGTACAATTAACATGCTTACCCCTGGCTTCTGGCGAGGGTGAATTGTATCGCCCCCTGCAGACGATAGAGAGGACATCCGATAAGTTCGAGCCACAGTATTTAGCTTTGGTTCTGTTTTGTAGTATTTGCAGCAGATCATCTGCTGCAGCTGCAGTGGCCAGGCAGAAAATGACCAGCAAAAATAAAGCAGCATATCGGGCCATCCGTGCCATCTGAAAAAGAGTCGGTTGTAGTATCACCATAATTCTTCCAAAACATATTACAACTAACGAATATTGTCTAAAGCTAATGTGAACATTTGCTAATAAAAATTTGAAATTTTGATTTACTCGACGAGGATGATAAGCGGGAACAAATATCGTTTGTTATTTACATTTACATCCACATAATTATGCCACGTGTTGGCGCGATAAGGTGATCAGAGTGCACGATGGCAATAATAAAAATATGGTTGGGTAATTGCAAAATACGCTTTTTTCTATTTTTTGCCGTAGAAACATATAATTGGATTTATTTTTTTTTAAATTAAGCTAGCAATATAAAACTAGTTATAAATCAGCTAGGATAATTAGAAACCGTATTGAAAACAAACAGTTGTAAGGTATCTCACGACAAAAATGTAACCCTGAAAGACGGTCCTAATCACAATTTCGGGATTATTTGTCAACAGATGTTTAATATTGAAATATCAGGCTCTGTTGTCGCTATATTAACGTATAAGCAGAGTACAACGCCATAAGCATGCAAATAAAACAGACAAAAACGGCATATGTACTTACACATCTCGTTATGATTTGAAAACATGGCACAATCGTCACAGATGATAGTCACAATCACACGCAAAAGCCATTTTATTATAATGCGATTTAAAAATCTAGAAAATGTGTTCTAGCAGCAGCTACTGCATGATCTGCAAAATACAAAATGTTCAAAAATTTCTTGAATTTCGGCATCTTTTGCATTCGTCCCTTGCATTGTTAATTCAGGAACCACGAACTGGAATTTATTGGCTTTATTAAAATAAGGTTTGAGTTTCGACTTCTAATATTTTATCAGCGCAATGTTTGTGCATGCAAAAGCGAAAATGAATATAAACTGCGACCAATTAAAAATGTTTCTGACGTATTTTCAAACACATTATCTAGTAGAGGTAGTATGAATAGCAAGAAGCACATAATTTACATCAAAATGCATATAATTTATAAATAAAAATGTACAATCTTCCTAATATTCATCAAAATAGCTCACATCTTTTATGTAGTTCCATTAGAAAAACTAGTAATAACATTAAAAACGAGTATGAGTAACAGGTTGTAATAGGCCAAAATATTTTTTTGCAATTGCGTAAAAATGTATTCGCCACCTAACGTAATAAATATTTTGTTATGTCTTCTAATCTGAATTTTTTAATTTGTTATGAAGACTAAACTAGTAGATAAGACAGCTTTTTCTAGCGACGTAAATATGGAATATAGTTACTTTCAAAACATTATTTAGCAAATACTAACGCTATTTACAGCAAAATAGTTCTCAAACACAAAATATTAATTGAATGAATAGCATACTGAGGCGGACGTGTTAATGGAATACACTTTATAAATATTCTTGAAACAGTATTAATGAAGTCAATGGTTGCACATTTTCAAACACTTTCTGTAAACCATTCTAGTTCTTCTCTAGTCACAACAGTAGCTCACAATGTACTAACTAATATCCATAAATAATTTCACATCTAGCACATCTAGAGATCGGTGCTATCTAGACCCTAGAATATCGGTAATGACGTTCTTGAATATCGTTTGATACATCATCATTTTAACCTTATCTTAGATAGTAACAATATTTTTATATGGTAGAAATCTCTTACTAGACGTTCTCTGCCTGGTATCCCTGTTTCATTACATTTATCAGAACATCAATAATGATTTTGACACGTGTATCTAATATTGCAAGAAATAAAGCATTAGTGGCAGCTATGCTGATCTTTAATTTATCAATTTAGTCCTCAAAAACGGCACTAACCTCCTGTTAAATTTGTCATTGCTGCTGTACACAAAAACTCATATTTTAGCAAACCATTGAACTTTAAACAGATAAATATCGATAATTTCCTAAAATTAACGAGTGTTTGTCTTAAATAGCAAACCCCAAGCATTTACAAAAACAAGTCTGTTTAAAAGCAGGACAGCAGTAAACTTGAAATGTTATTAATTCAAAACGCATTTGGAGACAGATTCACCCACCTGGAGAAGGAACACCTCCATTTCAACCTCAATCAGGAACTTGCTTAATTTATACAACTTATCACCTCATGTATCAACCCTGTGAGCTGTACCTCAACCGCATCAAAATGGACGCCCCAATACCACAACACGGATTTTACAAATTCATCCAAACTAATTATGATGCCCAACAGGAAGAACTTTTCAGCAAAATCAATAATTCAATTGTAATGAAATGTAAACCAAATTTAAATTTTTTTAACAACTGATGAAGCAATAATAAATTGCGAAACTTATTACTATATTAAACATGTTACGACTGATTGATTTTTTATTATTCTAATAATTTAAAATCATGCATTATTATTGACATTATTAATCTCCATAAATTATAATTTTCAGTCGACTTCAGTAGTTTTTGAAAAACCTTTCGTATACAACAGTATTTCCATCTAAAGCTTGAAAATGTGTCTTAGAAACTAGTACGGTTCTTGTGCTATCATAAAAATCACTTTAGAACAGTAACGACTACATTTTGTGAGCGAGTAAATATTTCAGGAATTTTTTAGATTAAATTCAAGCCCCCAACGTCATTTGCGCCAAAGATTAGCGCAATTCCAAAAAAGAACAAAGTTCTCAATCCTTCGGCGTTTTACGTATAAACAAGGTTAACTTAACGAATAGTTTGATAAGGCTTGTACACAAGCATTAATAATTTGGTATTTTTGTCTTGAGTTCTTTAAAAAATCGCTCCAGACGCGTGAACGCTTTACGAGTCTGAATTTGATACTCTCTTCAAAAGGGTAGCATTGCGTCTAGAAACGTATGGAAAAGCTCACCGCACAGAGCCTGGTAAAAAGTGGATTTAAAAACTTTATTTTATTAAAATATACAGGATTATTGGATGCACTTGTAAATGACTATCAAATGAAATGTAAAATATGAAATTTTTGAATAGGGATATTCAAAAATTTTATACTAGTGCCTTTTTTGTATCGCTAATGAATCAGTAGCCCTACAGACTTGACTATTTTATTTGCATGCGTATCTGCAATTTAGTGCAGTACAGAACTATATCAATCAACCCAGCCCACGCTTATAAGAAAACGTTGCGAACTTACCTACTGAGTTTATCAGTAGAGATTTCCACAAATAAGGAACACAAACTTAATTTACACATTCGACAACGCACTAAAAATCGCGGAAAAGCACTCTGAACTCTACCAAGTATAACGAGAATTTGAACCTTTATTTCAATAACAAAATTATGTAGATACGAAGCACCCCACCAAGTCGTGCTTCAGATACCGTACAACATAGCGTACTTCCAGTGATAAATTTATTTATAGTTCAACTTGTTGATGTCAAAATGACCCACCTTTGACTCAGTTTCATACCTATAGTAAACATGGCACGTGTGCGCCGTTTCGAAAATCGGGCTTTCTAAAACAGGAGCAAAATCGACCTGCCCAAGATTAGAATGCCGCTACGTCATTGCGGAAATAATTATAATTTCTGTTTTGGCATAGGCGCGAATAATTAACGGTATGTCCATTCAATGTGCTTGCTAATCGTGGTACGGTCGACAGTGGTCTTTATAGATACATTCGAAATATATGCAAACAGTAACTCTTAAACGATCATTTTCGACTATGTAACCCAACAGCAGTGGGCGTTTTGCACTTTGAAACACGGACTTCGTGTACTAAAAGGAGGATGGTAGTAATTATACTTGAACGTCATACGCAGAAAAACCGTTCAGAGACATATACAACGACAACCTATTTTTTCAAGAATAAATATAAGATAGAAAATAAGATCAATTAATACTGCAACATTGACCTTTTTACGTATCTCTTGCAGTAAGCTTTTACTTTTTCATTAATTTTGCATTAATAATATCTCTTGTAGTACTTAAAGACAAGCATTTTTATTTTTTACATATATTATGTAAACATTTTTTTGTTTCAGTCATTATAACATGAACCATTTAACGGCGCCACCTGCTCAGTTTCCGCATACTTGACTATGCATATTTAAAAGCAAAAAGAAGGAAGCGGTATTAATTATAATCAGTTCTTGCCAGCTTTTTACTGCTTTATGAAAGGAGGTTGCAGCAATATGACCATGTAGAAGGTTAAAAATAATTTCCAAAACGGGAAGCAGTCTGAAGAAAACATTATTTATTTTGTCCGAAGGTAATTTCCGATGTTACACACGTCCAGATGTTAAAGACACTTTTTGTATTCCTTTTAATGCTTATATCATCACTATTCACTATCTCAAAAATTGTTACACGACTAACGATTACATTCCAATCAGTTTCAATCAGATAAGTGATCAAATTGTGAAAACAACAATGGAACACCTGCATTGTCTATTCGTTATTAGCAATTTGTCCTACTGTCCTTCTGCTTTTATATCAACAAATGTGATTGACATCGCCTTGATTTTTGAGAGTCGACATGCTCAATTGCCTCGTAACTCAAGAAAACAGTCGAAAAACTTTGGCCCCATAAATACGTAGATCCGATCATTTCGTAAGTTTCCATGGAGTTTTTCCAATTTAAAAGCCTTGTTGCATAACAACTGTTCATTATCCACCACTATCTCATTTAGCTAATAGTTAAACAACGTATGAGGACAAATAATTCAAAATAGCTAAATAAATATTATGAGATGTTCTAGGGCGTTTTGATTACTGATCCTTATATTTAATTGTTGAGTGCTTATTCGTAAAACTTCTTGTTTTCCAGGGTACTAAAAGCTAGTTTTTTGGTCTATAAGACTTCAAGAATTTATAGTTCTGGATAGTAACAACTATTAGTTTTCACTGTAAGTTTGCTTCACGAGGAATTTCTTAAACTAAATAATTACTCAATAATGCTCAATGATGCTTTACAAAAACAAGACACTGTCTAGACACAGTGAGGTATTTTGCTAGCGTAGCTTGATGGCATACCCAAACTACTTACAAATCAGGGCCCTATGAAAGACATACATTAAGCGGGGTGGTAAGAGGCTTGAAATATCCCAATATTGTCAAGCGACTACAAAAGCGAAAGTAGATTAACCTACCGGAGGGTGAAGAGCGGCCAAACGAAAATTCTGAAACATTTCTGAATCCTAGCATTACTAGATTAATTTCAGCAACTCCATATACAATATATTAATACTAATCGAAGCTTCCCAAGATATCGGACGATTTTAAAATCCGCATGAAGTGGATCTGCGAATCCTCTACCACAAAGTACGAAAAGCAATTTATCACTCAATCTCCCCAAGAATACTATAGAAGATCGCTCCCGCTATACAGGTAATTTTTCCGCAAATCATCAAAATTTTCCTAGAATTTAAAAAAAATTACACAAAAATAGACTAGGTAGGATAGAAAACAAAACTCATTAAAGAGTTTCAGATTAACTCTCATAATTTTTTAAATTTAAGCGATAGTCTATATATAAAATTCATATATCTGGGATCGCCAATAACAAACAAGATATATGGTAAAGATTATCCGAAATACCGTTTAGGGATCGTCAGAAATGCTACTGCTAAACTTAATAATATCTGGGGAACTATGGCAATCACAAAAACACAAAAATTAAATAGCTTAATCAGACACACACAAAAAAGATGCACACCAGATATCAGCAACTCAGGATTCCATTGAAAACCCGCAGTACCAACGACCCCATTCTGCAAGAGCTAAACATCCAAGTACTCCTATGCGAGAGGGTTAATCAGTTATTTGTAAGATACTTTAGACACGTAGCGAAAAGAAGAAACTCGATGCAACTGCTGATGGTAGAGGGGAGTCGAGGGATGAAGATCCAGAGGTAGATCTCCTGAATAAATAAGACTAATAAGCTAATAGGAGAAGGTCTACGTGAACGCACTCTTAGAATGATGCTACCAATCCCTCCTTGTAATAATTTCATAATTCCGACAACTATATCATGTTGTTACATTTAGCAGTCTTCTTCAGACACTAGGAAGTATTTGAACTATCTGTAAGAATTTAAAAGTCCAACATTTATGCATTGTTATATCTAACAATTTTGGTCTACAAGATACTTGGGAATTATCGTATGTAGGTTTAATTTCTGATCCTATGTTTAACATCGTTACCCGAACACCATACTTTTTTAGAACGTTTCATAAGAATTTCTAATCGTTCCTACGCATTATCTAACATTTTTAATCAAATAGACACTTGCAAATTAGAATATATCAGGCTTCAGACAGTTGGATTTATAGTCCAGTAAATAGAGACCAAAAGAGGGGGGTTACCTTACAAAAGGTCCGGTAGTTCTAAATTTTTGATATGTTGTCTAGGATGGTTAGTAAGTGTTTAAAATGCAAAATGCAAAATGCACAATTTTCCCCACTCCGCGCCCGCCGCCTTCTTGAAGAAACCGAAAAAAATCAGCACTTTCTTCAGATTTTCGCTTATATCTCATTTTTGGTGCATTTTAGCTCAATGTTGTAGAGAATAAAATTATTTAGGTTTTAATTTTTTTCTAAAACTGATAGTTATTGAGATGCGTACTTTTTACAAAAAATTAAAAATCGCATTTTCCGTAAATTTGTCAAACTTCTAACTTTAGAACGCTGTAATTCAGCTATGGCTTTCTCACCACTTCCACAAGACTTCCAACTCCCTCAAAGTTCCATAGGTACCTTCTCCACAAGGTTATATGGAATAGAAGCTCGACCTTCGGAGGGATTTGTCAGGATTACATCAAGTAGTTCAGCGTCACTATGGCACCGATGTGGAAGCAAGAGACGAAGACTGCTGAACAAGTAAGAAGGTACAAGACAAACTCGTCATCAGACGTGGTGTTGCACAAAACAACTGTCAACACCACACCTCAGGATAAGTTCCTGGCCAATGAGGGGAACAAGGACGGATTCGTGAAGCTGCTCTCCACTGAAATGCAAACATCGCCACAGACCAAGCTTCTGAAGATGCTTTTACTTTGTTTAAATAAATAAATCTTTAAAAAATGTATCTGCTGTGGTGGTGGGTTATTTGAAATTGAACATCCCCCCTCACATGTAGGTATTCAAGTGAAATAGTACCTGCCTCATGATCATTGCGCTGCAACATGAAAGTAACTCAAGTAGGGTTGGTATACACTCAAAATTCAAGCCAAAACTAGAAAGTAATTAGTGAATTGTTTTAGATACAATGTGGCGTCATAATAGCAAAAAAAGCAATATTTCGTTGTTTTTACCCCCCGCTCCGTAGGGTTGGTTAAAAAAATATACATGCGTTTTGAAGGTAATTAATTTTTCTACACATTTTATTCTGATACTTGTTTCCCTAGAATAGGCCATAACTGAATTACAGCGTCCTAAAAGTTGGAAGTTTGACAAATTTCCGAAAAGTGCCATTTTTTTAATTTTTTTAAAAAGTGCGTATCTCCGTAACTATCAGCCCTAGAAACAAAATGTAAAACCTAAATTGTAGGAAATTTTATTTTCTACAACATTGAGTAGAACTCTTTTGTAGCTAACATGCACCGAAAAGAATATATAAGCGAAAATCTGAAAAAAGTACCGATTTTTTTCGATTTGTCAAGATGGCGGCGGGCGCGGAGGGAGACAATTGTGCATTTTGCATTTTAGACACTTACCAACCATCCTAAACAACATATCAAATATTTAGAACTACCGGACCTTTTGTAAGGTAACCCCCCTCTACCACTGGACTATCAAGGCTTTTTGACTTCGAAAATATAATATATTAATCGACGGAGCTCAACAACTTATTGCAAATTACTAACTTCGACATTACAGGCTTCAAAATTACAGCTTTTCCAAACAAAGGTTTATTAAGTTTACTCACAATCGGTTAATAATAGGTATGTTTCTAACGTTCAACACAGTAGAAAAGCGAGTGATTGTTTACTTTACTTTTCCAGCTAGCCGGGAAAATCTTTCCCGGCTAGCTAAACGTCACTTTCAATGAACTTGCCATGTTACCTAGCAACAGCGTCGCAGTTTCCTTTGTTAGAGTGACTTATTAAACTGCGATAAAAATACGTATTATCTGAAACTTACCTAATTTAATAAATAATGACAAAAACCGATTGTGAGTTAAATAGTATACATACCACGGTGAAAAATTTCATGCCTGTCACGAGATAAAGTTAACCTCGACGCTACCCGTCTCGGTAAACTACTTAATCTCTCGACAGTAATGAAACACTTCCCACCTCGGTATGTAATATACTATTACACGCCGTCGGAGTTATGGTTTGTCGAAACTGGACGTTTCTAAAATATATAGACTACATTTTTCCTACATGAATACGAATGCCCAAAAAGAATTGATGTGAAACAACTGAATTCTAACAATATAGACTTAGAGCTGGTTTGAAAGTTGCTGTTTGGGGTGCTGGTTTTTCAGCAAGTATTCTCCCTCCATACTTTTTAAATGAAATAGTGCAATTTCAGTTGTTCCCCTAGTTTACCGGATCTTAGCTGTCAAAACCTTTTTCGCTGAAGATATTTGACAATTAAGATGTATTTGCAAAAACCAAGAACTGTTGAGCCCGCTTAAAAAAGTACGCAGCCACTGCATTTAGCTCACACAAGCAAGAAGATAGACGTTTCCTTGAGCTTTTGTAGCAACTTCAGGCGCGAAGAACAAATCTTCAGTTGGCCAGGGACAGTCGCACAAAGGGTGTATGTGATGTGAGCATTATCGTCCCGTGAATGTAGCTGTTTAGAAAGCCCCGTACGTTGTCAATTTCGGTAAATTGCCAATTACCGGATATTTCCAGCTTCCAAAACGCAGCCTACAATTGTGAAATTCTGATTAAAAAACTCCCGTCACCGACGCATCCCTAGAGAAACCTTCCGTTGCATAGCGTGTGAGCCCAGCTAAGTTAAACATGTCAATTTGAAATGCGTCATATGTATGCATCAGTAAATTACCGTCAACTTTGTATGTGTTTTAATAAGTAAGTTGTATGTCTGGAAATAAGTTTCGGGGTGCACCCCCGTTAGAAGTGCAGTAACGTCTTCAGCGCTTTTTCTCTAAACCTATACCACATCTGCTTGGCTTATGGCACGACTTGGCGTCAGAGCCAGGAAATGTGTGGTTACCCTCCTTTGTAGTGATGGGCATAACCGGATAATTTTCATAACCGAATTATTTGCATTCGAAAGATATTAATAACCGAAGGATTCTTTGAATAATCATTCGAATACATTTTGGTTCTCGATTCGTTTCGATTTCGCCGGTTTGCCGGTTACGCGGTTCAGCGTCATCTGCATCGGCATCGTAACTTGCAGATAGCAGAGGAACTCAGTTAATGGTTAATTATAATAATTGTATAAATGATTTTTATTTGATGTCTAAGGAGTTTGTGCAATAAGTAATTGTGGATATGAATGGAATATATCTGGATGCACCTTTATTGTTTTCGATTGCTGGCGATTTATAATAATATCATAATAATTAATAATATATTGTTGTATTTGTATGAGTTTAACGACTCGCAATTCTGCATTAGCACAATTACTCCTACATTCTTCCGATCTATAACCAAAACATAATATGTACATTATGTGTTATGTATTGGAAATTAGGAGGTATTTATTAAGTGTAGAAAGAAACAAATATGCGGGACTGCTTGCTAAGCGCAATAAAAAACAGTGATAAAACGTTCATATTTATCGATCCGCCGGGTTAAAGGCGGCAAAAAATTGATTTATGTTCATATCATATGACGACGGATCGACCGCGAGCCTCAGCTGGCAAGTAAGGAAGGAAGAAAACTGTAGAGCGAGACGCCCAAATGGTGTTTTCAATACAATCAGCCTTGCTTATGATTACTTATGAGTTATGAATGACGTATTATTTACAGAATTTCGATCACTCGCAGGTCGCTGAGATATGGCACGTAGTAAGTATCAAGATAAGGTTATTTTTCATTCGAATACTTGGAACGAAAACCGAGTTACATAGGTTATTTCAATAACCGGATAACCGGTTATTTTTCATTCGAATAAGCCCATCACTACTCCTTTGTTTCTGCTGAAGCTGCAAAGCTGGTCCGCTTAAATATATTTTTATGAACGTAATCTTAACAGAGTTCTCAAATTTAATATATGTGACAAAACGCAGTTTGAAGTCAGATAATCTATTTTAGATATAGTAAAACAAGCTAGATCGAAATCTAGCTAGAGCTGAACACGTTCATATTTCCTATCGCAAAGAAACATTCTCCTGGTAGCAAATACCCGAGGTGGCGCCCATAACGTAAGAAGACGTTATCCTCGTACCTTTCCATGTATAATTAGTTTTACTATCGCAAGCTAGCACCCTTTTCTTGAGCCTAGGACTCACTCCATTACCTCCAAAACAACAAGACCACAGCTCTCAGGTGTGACGTCACCACAAGAGGGTCGAAATGGCAAACGATTTAATTGCCTGAAATAGACAAGCTCCATAAATTCAAATATTGGCCAATTCGGCCTTCCTGTGCTGACGTAACGTCGGAGAGCTGTAGTCTATAACACATCTGCATCTGCAACGTCAGGAGCAGATAGAATTTTTAGGAAATGTTTCCAAATTTAATGTATGATAATCACTGATAAAACGCAGTGCAGTTCCGCGTATTTTGAAGTCAAATAAGCTGTTTCAGATATCATAAAATAAGGTATAGAAAAGGCAAGGAGCCAGTTTATGCACGTCATCAACAAGCCATGATGTCACATATTTATTCCGTTTACGCTAGGTTTAAAAACGACTTAAATAAACCACAATGGTATGCAACCCACCAAACAGTATTCAACCCACTAACCAGTAAGCAACCCAACAAACAGTATTCACCCATCAAACAGTAAAATTTACAAATTGCAATTATTATTGTGCATCAGATTACAACGTGATTATTATTTATTTAAATTGATCTAATTTATGAATTGATTAAAATAACTTAAAACGAACATTGACAAAACAGTAAAAATGTAAATTTATTTCAATACACTTGAAACTCAGCAAACTAATTATCTACAATATAATATAATAATTAATCGCTATCACAAGTGTCATCAGATTCTTCGTCGTTGACTTCTATTATTATTGGGGCAATGTCTTCTACATCAAAACCCACTTCCCTGTCCCACCACTTCTGTATAATGCCCTCTGCATGTGTAACGCAATTTGACCACGTTTCAGCTGTTACTTTACTTAACGCTTCTTGCCACATATTTAGGGTTTTTTCTATGCCGTACCCAGCTTCACCTATATGTTTATTATAATAGGTTTTGGCAATCCCCCACACATTTTCTATGGGGTTGAAAATGCAATGGTAGGGAGGAAGTCTGAGCACAGTATGTCCATACTGTTCCGCAAGGTTGTCTGCGACATACGTTTTTGGAGGTTTGTGCCTGAAAAAAATTTGTTAGTACTTGAGCACACAGAATTCACTTAATATACTTACTGTGCAACCAACTGCAATAATTCCATTTTTAACACATTCCCCTCAATATTCACTGACCGGCTTGTTAACCAATCAATAATGTCTTGTTTTTTCCAACTAGCATTGGGCGTTTTATCGGCCAATGTGCTATGATAACTTGCGTTATCCATAACAATAATTGAGGGCAGGGCATTTGCAACTCTCTATAATAAATAAAACACTATAATGTAATAATACAATAATTATACGTTGTTTAACAAACCTCTTGTACAGCAGCTCCATTGTCGCGTTCTCGCTCAAAATAGCTTAGTAGGGAGGCTATAAGCTGTTTTGACTGCTTACATAGGGCTTTCGGCATTATTTCCACCGCACAAAACACGTAAACGCAATAAATAACTTTAACTAACTATGAAAAAGCGCAACTAACAATCCACGTACGATCTCAATTAGTTAGGTTAGAAACACAAAACAATAACTAAATACTATGTAAACCAAATACGATTTCACACCAACCTAAGAGCGGAAAATTTGGCAATAAAAATCAATTTGTTCGTTATAAATCGATAAAACTTCAAAATATTAACAGATTCATTAACTATATGGTTTTATTTTTAAAGTTGATACAAAAGTAATTCTTTTCGACGAATTATTTATAAAAACTAAATCTTATTTTTATTTATTTGGGGTTAGCGTTGAATGACCCTGCAAAAGTGCATTGATGACGTGCATAAACTGGCTCGTTGCCTTTCCTTTTTTTTTTTAGGTCACAAATCTGGAGCTGAGCACGTACATATTTCCTATTGTCCAGGAACATTCTTTTAGTCGAAATTTCCCTATTTTATGACCGAGATATACACCAGGTGGCGCCCATAACGTAACAAGGTTAATTCGCGTATCTTTCCAGGTACAATTATTTTCCCTATCGCAAGAGATCACCGTGTTCTTGAGCCTACGACTCACTCAATTACCTCCTAAACAACAAGGCCACACTCTCGAGCATGCCGTTAGCACAGGAGGATCGAATTAGCCATTAGAATTTCCCTCATTGAGATAGTGAACACCTTATCAGGCCTGTTGCAGATCATAAACGGGGTTTCCCTTGTAACAGAACATTATACAACTACGCTTAATTTATCCTGCAGTTTGAAAAACATATTGTTGTTAATGAAAGCGATGTAGCTTAACCGGTGTTTAATAAATAAGTTATAAATAACTTATTTTTGTTAGATCTGTAGGTCAAAAAGAGATTTGAAATAGTCAATTCGAGAATAAATATATTGTTTTAAAGAATGCTTTATGTGTATCCAATCTATTTTTTATATTTTATCTAAATGCATGTTAATTAAATGATAAATTTGCAGTTAACATGTCTAGATGAAGGGGTTGTGATATTCAAGCTAACAATGATTGTAGTAATAAAATAGAGATAAAGAGCAAAAGAAAACTTCAATCGTGTAACAGTACCATCTCGTTGAAAATTCAGTTTTGTAGTTCATTTTCGTGTAATAGGTACGTTTCGGAAAGAGATATGTCGGCGACCCTGACTCGTCTTCTCTCAGGCCATGTTCCTACATGGAATGGAGTGCCCAAACTTTACTTTTTACATTAAGAATAGGTTGAAAAAGTACTTCCAAAAATCTTTCAGAAGTTAGGGATGATCTAAAAAAATTGCCCTAACTGATAGTGGCCTGTTCATAGTCACAGCCGCTTACATATGTAAGCGGCTGTGACCAATTTTCTGGAACTCGAGATGTTTTGCTGACCATTATCACATATTTTACGCATTCACATAACGATAAAGGTAAGACCATCATCCATCTAAAAAAAAGTTTTATCTAAATTCCCTTTACTCCCTTTTCATAATCAGGTAACAATAGTTCTTGTACGATACTTAGAAGTCAAATGATCTATTTGTAATAAGTTCTCTGACGTTTTTGATGATCTTATAGATTCACTTTATAGGTTGATCGCCACCTTATAACGCTGACAGCAGCACGAATTTTTTTATGGAGTTCACTAAATTGTTTTATTGTTCATTGAAATGTTAAACAGTGTTTAACATGATCGCGTCCTCGAATGTTAAGATACATTTAACATGCATCCACTCATTTAACATGCATACACTCGCGTCCTCGAATGTTAAGATAAATTTAACATGCATCCACTCATTTAACATGCATGCACCATAGCAACATCACACATATTCATGGTAGAACGATTTCAGTTTAGCAGTTTTTAGTAATTATTATTGATTCAAAATTATTGCCTCAATCAACAATAAACTAATGAAAGCACTGTTTGAGGCTTTCGCGGTTACTCGAATTATTCTCCTTAGCATAGAATTTCGGATTAGACCGCGTAGTATTTGTAGATGAACACCCAGCATTCTCTGGCTTAATGTGCCTTGCACCTTGTGAAGTCGAGCAAAAACCCGCGCGATGGCCATGCTTTTTGGTGGCTCGTGTTGTTTGAGTATCTTGAGAACGAGGATACTTAGGCAGACTTGGCCGTTTTGCTGTTTGTGCATGTGTAACGTTTCGCAAGACCTTGCAGCTTGCATCATCAAAGTGAAAGTTGCACTAAGAACCGAAGGTCGGTGTGGAGCTATTTATAGTCCTCTATGCCATGCGCGCGGAGTGGCGTAACGCTGGTTGGTCATCCGAGTGCAACGTAATCTGCGGGGCGTGGCCGTATGACGCACAGTGGTTGTAATGCTTTAGATCGTGTATCACAGGGGTCCACGTTTTACTAAGCTTAAAGCCATCTTCCCTGTTGATATTATTTGGATGTTTTTCTATTTCTATGGCTTCACGTATCACTCGCGGGAAGTAATGGGGTATTCTGGCAAGTTCTCTGGCATGCTCAAATTCTAGAGTGTGCCCATTTGTAAATGTATGCTCAGCTACGGCTGATTTTGTGATGCGTTTGTGTTTGCAATCGCCTTTGTGTTCTTGGAGTCTTAGATCAACGGAACGACCAGTCTGTCCAATGTAACTCGAGCCGCAAGAACAAGGAATGCGATATACGCCAGCGGTTTTTAAACTTGGAATCTTGTCTTTTACCGATCTGAAGCCGTTGCCTAAAGTTTCCTTGCTCATGAACACAGTTTTGATGTTGCATCGTTACAGGACACGTCCTATCTTATCAGTCGAGCCTTTAACGTAAGGTAGAAATGCTAAGCCTTCCAGAGGTGGAGATTCTTCTTTAGCCTTTTTTGTCCTAGTGTTGTCTAGAGCTTTTCGTATGGCGGTAGTTGTGTATCCGTTCCTTTATAAAGAGTCAAACAGATGTAGCTTTTCTCTCTCTAGATTTTCCTCGTCTGAGATACGAACGGCTCTTGTCGCCAGAGTCTGGAGAACTGTTGCTTTTTGCATTGGATGATGGTGTGAGTCAGCATTTAGATATCTGTCCGTGTGTGTTTTCTTTCTATAGACTGCATGTCCTAAACTGCCATCTGATTTACGTTTAACCAGGACGTCTAGAAACGGAATACTGCAATTTTCCTCTACTTCCATTGTGAATTGTATGTTGGGATGTACAGAATTCAGGTGTTTTAGAAACAGATTCAGTGTCTGGCTTCCATGTGACCAGATGACAAAGGTATCATCTACATATCTCAACCAGCAAGTCGGTTTTAGCTGCGCTTGTTCGAGAGCTTTGGTTTCAAAAGCTTCCATGTAGATATTAGCGATAACAGGTGATAGCGGTAAACCCATGGCCGCTCCTTCGACTTGTTCGTATATTTTATTGTTCCAACTGAAGTAAGTGTTTTTCAGGCAAATTTCGACAAGTTCAACTTGGTCTGTAGGCAAGAAATCTTTGAGCATTACTAGCACCTCATCAACCGGCACTTTCGTGAAGAGTGATACTACGTCGAAACTGACTAAGAGATCATCTTTGTTTAACTTTATGTTCTTTAGTTTCTGGACAAAATCTGCTGAATCCTTGACAAAGGAGTCTGTTTTACCAGTTAGAGGCTGTAGTATACTGGTTAAATGTCTTGCCAACGCATGTGTAGGAGAATTGATCGCCCTGACAATTGGTCTCAAAGGCACGCCCTCCTTATGTATCTTCGGTAGGCCATACATGCGAGGAGTTATTGCATTTCTAGGAATCAACCGGTGCTTTATCAGATAGTAAGACTTCCATCTTCGCATTATAATCTTCAGTGTTCATAACCACAGTAGCATTTCATTTGTCAGCTTTGAGAACGACAATGTCTTTGTTCTTTTTTTAATGCTTTAGCTGCCTCTCTCTCTGCTTTACTGATGTTGGAGCGGGGCGGTTTCGCTCTTCTCAAAATACAAGACACATCCTGTCGGATGATTTCTGCATCTTTTCTGGGAAGTTTTTGGATTGCTGCTTCCACTCCACATATTATCTCCTCCACAGGTATTTGCTTAGAGGCTACGGCGAAGTTAAAACCTTTCTTTAGTAAGGATGTGGTCTGTTTATCCAGTTGTATGTTGCTCAAGTTTACGATTACTTTGTCCGTAGCCAATTGTTTCGAAGACTGCGTAGGCGCTAGCTTATCATATTTGGCAGATTGTTTAGCTGTTGCTTGTTCCAGTGTATTGTGTGCTTGTCTCGTAGTGATAGCGTCGATTTTCTCCCACAATGTTGGCTCCAACGTGTTCGCCAGTTTTATGTGTTGGGTGTACAGCCTTGATCCTGTGCTATCTAATTCCTGTCTAACTCTTTGTATTTCGGATCTTAATAAGCCCAGACTGGCATTGTTGAGAATTCTGTTGTTATGACGATTTCTTAGATGGTGTTTAATGTGGACACAGTTAGGTAAGACCTTGCTGTCACGGCAACGTTTTAGAAAGGCTAGGTCCGCTAATAATTTGGTCTTCTTCTGCCTTAGTTAGTCTAATGTTCTGGTTTGGTTGTGAACTTCCTCGCCGTAGAGGCGTGTTATGTACTGTTTGAGGCTTTCGCGGTTACTCGAATTATTCTCCTTAGCATAGAATTTCGGCTTAGACCGCGTAGTATTTGTAGATGAACACCCAGCATTCTCTGGCTTAATGTGCCTTGCACATTGTGAAGTCGAGCAAAAACCCGCGCGATGGCCATGCTCTTTGGTGGCTCGTGTTGTTTGAGTATCTTGAGTAATCGTAAACTTGAGCAACATACAACTGGATAAACAGACCACATCCTTACTAAAGAAAGGTTTTAACTTGGCCGTAGCCCCTAAGCAAATACCTGTGGAGGAGATAATATGTGGAGTGGAAGCAGCAATCCAAAAACTTCCAGAAAAGATGCAGAAATCATCCGACAGGATGTGTCTTGTATTTTGAGAAGAGCGAAACCGCCCCTCTCCAACATCAGTAAAGCAGAGAGAGAGGCAGCTAAAGCATTAAAAAAGAACAAAGACATTGTCGTTCTCAAAGCTGACAAAAGAAATGGTACTGTGGTAATGAACACTGAAGATTATAATGCGAAGATGGAAGTCTTACTATCTGATACAACTTACAAAAGTTTAAACCGCAATCCCACTACCTCTCTCAAAACAAAGTTAACCTCTGCCATAAAATGCTCCGATAGTATCAACCCCACCTTAAAGAACATAAAGTTAAACAAAGATGATCTCTTAGTCAGTTTCGACGTAGTATCACTCTTCACGAAAGTGCCGGTTGATGAGGTGCTAGTAATGCTCAAAGATTTCTTGCCTACAGGCCAAGTTTAACTTGTCGAAATTTGCCTGAAAAACACTTACTTCAGTTGGAACAATAAAACATACGAACAAGTCGAAGGAGCGGCCATGGGTTCACCGCTATCACCTGTTATCGCTAATATCTACATGGAAGCTTTTGAAACCAAGGCTCTCGAACACGCGCAGCTAAAACCGACTTGCTGGTTGAGATATGTAGATGATACCTTTGCCATCTGGTCACATGGACGCCAGACACTGAATCTGTTTCTAAAACACCTGAATTCTGTACATCCCAACATACAATTCACAATGGAAGTAGAGGAAAATTGCAGTATTCCGTTTCTAGACGTCCTGGTTAAACGTAAATCAGATGGCAGTTTAGGACATGCAGTCTATAGAAAGAAAACACACATGGACAGATATCTAAATGCTGACTCACACCATCATCCAATGCAAAAAGCAACAGTTCTCCAGACTCTGGCGACAAGAGCCGTTCGTATCTCAGGCGAGGAAAATCTAGAGAGAGAAAATCTACATCTGTTTGACTCTTTACAAAGGAAGGGATACACAACTACCGCCATACAAAAAGCTCTAGACAAGACTAGGACAAAAAAAGGCTAAAGAAGAATCTCCACCTCTGGAAGGCTTAGCATTTCTACCTTACGTTAAAGGCTCGACTGATAAGATAGGACGTGTCCTGTAACGATGCAACATCAAAACTGTGTTCACGAGCAAGGAAACTTTAGGCAACGGCTTCAGATCGGTAAAAGACAAGATTCCAAGTTTAAAAACCGCTGGCGTATATCGCATTCCTTGTTCTTGCAGCTCGAGTTACATTGGACAGACTGGTCGTTCCGTTGATCTAAGACTCCAAGAACACAAAGGCGATTGCAAACACAAACGCATCACAAAATCAGCCGTAGCTGAGCATACATTTACAAATGGGCACACTCTAGAATTTGAGCATGCCAGAGAACTTGCCAGAATACCCCATTACTTCCCGCGAGTGATACGTGAAGCCATAGAAATAGAAAAACATCCAAATAATATCAACAGGGAAGATGGCTTTAACCCTTAAGTACTAACGTTACGTCTGAGAGACGGAAATGTTCGATGCGCGTGTTATATTTCCCCCTCCAGTTAAGATTTATGGTTGATCCTTCATCTAATTTCAAACTACCTAAACATAACTCAGTTTTTAAAATTTCGCTGCGGTGGGATGTTTTGTGCGGAAGTTATTTATATTTAAAAATAAATTCCGTCTCAGAGACGTCACGTTAGTTTGTACGCTACTATTTTTGCATGATGGATCAAAAACCAACTTGCTCAAATACGGTTAGATCAACAGACAGTTGCTTGAGCACCAATTGTTCCAGTAGTATAATGAATTAGACAGTGAGAACAGTAACGGGGAACCTAATATTGATGAAAATTCTGCTATACTTAGTGACCCTAATGCGTTCATCTTGCACTAATTCTGTATAGTCTTAGGGTGGTGTGAAATTTTATACGTATTTTTATTTCTCACTTTGTTTTTAGTTAAGTTGTGTTAGAATACCATTGTCTGTTGAAATATGGTTGCTGATAATAAAAAAAATTATTGAAAATTGCCTTTTTCTGTATTTAAGTTAACATCTACAAATATATACACGGTTTCCTATTTGACTCTGTAAATACTAATATTTTTATGAATTTATATTTTTTATGTGATTAAAATATGCTTGATACATCATTGCATAGTACTTTATGTTTTAAAAAAAAATTAGTAATAAATTCATAAATAACTATATGCCCGTCTCTGAGACGTCATGTTAGTACTAATGCACCACAACAGACACGTTAGTACTTGAAGGTTAAGCTTAGTAAAACGTGGACCCCTGTGATACACGATCTAAAGCATTACAACCACTGTGCGTCATACGGCCACGCCCCGCGGATTACGTTGCACTCGGATGACCAACCAGCGTTGCGCCACTCCGCGCGCCTGTCACAGAGGACTATAAATAGCTCCACACCGACCTTCGGTTCTTAGTGCGACTTTCACTCTGATGATGCAAGCTGCAAGGTCTTGCGAAACGTTAGTGAATATGGATGCACAAACAGCGAAACGGCCAAATCTGCCTAACTATCCTCGTTCTCAAGATACTCAAACAACATGAGCCACCAAAGAGCATGGCCATCGCGGGGGTTTTTGCTCGACTTCACAAGGTGCAAGGCACATTAAGCCAGAGAATGCTGGGTGTTCATCTACAAATACTACGCGGTCTAAGCCGAAATTATATGCTAAGGAGACTAATGAACGCATTTCGAGGGGTAGCCGTCTTAACATTTCTCACACAAATTACCACTCTCGCTTCGCTGCGCTCGCTAGAGTAAAAATATGCTCGAATGTTAAGACTGGGTTACCCCTCTTAATACGTTAATTGCTATTAAAATTTATTGTAAATAATCCACCACTTCATCATTCAGAAATCTATCACCTTTTCGTGCATTGCAAATATATACTTCATCCATGTAAACCTGTACTATTTAAATAATTTAATTATAAATGTATGAATTCCTGTGAGGAAACTAAAACTTGAACATTATATAACCTGAATTATGCGGGTTAGGTCAAATGTCTTGGTATATATCGTAACTTAAATGAGGCATTTCGCGGAAAACAATATTTAAAAACATTTAAATATAGGGAAAGCGTTTATGTTGAATAGAGTAAACTATAGCTTGCTAATTAATGACACGTCAATGTTTATCCACTCTGGTTGACGAAGCCACTTGCCTAAGTATTTTAGTTCTATAACACTTAAATCTTTTAAAATGGCGTGTTATGAAATAACAAGATTAAACGAACTTAAAATTTATAATATTACGAGTGTCATATCAATTTTTCGTATAGATAAGAATACATATAAAGAGTTACTTCGTGTA
Organism: Agriotes lineatus; assembly: GCA_940337035.1. NCBI lineage: Eukaryota > Metazoa > Arthropoda > Insecta > Coleoptera > Elateridae > Agriotes > Agriotes lineatus. The sequence continues at coordinate 150,387,928 of OW679197.1, read as the reverse complement.
TTAATTTCTATTTTCGAACTCGAAGTTCCTGTTCTAGGTTCAGCCTATTAGCAATGTTGCTGTACTCATTATCCTCTCATTATTTTATGCTTGCAGTGCTTCACTAATGACTTTACAAGTCACGTTATACCGGATTTTCCCTCCTGCAATTTGGACAGGCAAATGTTCTTAGTCATTTTATTTCACTCAGACTAAGCCGTGTAAGCAGTTCTAAAATATACTGACCTTTGAGCCTCTTAAAAGAAGACACAACATGTGTTTTTCTGCACAAGTAGGCAAAGCAGAAACCACTGACCCGAACACTGTTGATATGTGACAAGATTCCTTCATAATTAAAAATTAGTTTTGTCAATTATCGATCCCGAATTAAATCAAAACTAAAAATACTGTAGCGGCGAGTTCCTGGAAATTATAAAAAAATATATTGTAATTTTCATAAACCAAGAGGAATCTCCCGTTTAACAGATATAAGATTGTTTATTAAACATCGGGATAGGTCATTCACGTGGGAGATTATATTAAAACCTTTGATAACATTTACACTTTTAATTTCGGTATCACAGGAAAGTCATTAGCTGTAACACGCTTCCCAGCTGTAAGGGATATCTTATTATGTAATCTCTTCTAAAATGATAAGAGGAGCCCGATAAAGTATTGGTCTATAAATTTAGAAACACGCGGTGGGTGTTTGTGCAAGACGCCTTCGTCTGTTTTTTTCGAAGTTGCTATCAATACTAACTTGTTTTTTAAATCGATGGTCATGAAATTACATAAAGGAGATAAAACAATGCTAGTCAAATGTATCTCTAAAGCAGATGAGAACTCTTTTTCTAGGAAATGTATAAATAATAAATTTCTCAATCGAGTCCAAAATAAAATATTTATAATACTTTAGGAAATGGTTCACAAGTAGTATTCGTCTTCGTCTAAATTTCCTGCTAACATTCTATTATACCCTCCTTCCAACTTCTATTAGGTCTTCCCCAATTTAGATTTTTCTGAGGCGTCCCGTAGCATCGATTCCAGCACTTTCTTAGGCCATCTTATTTTCAGGTGGCCATACCCGATAAGCTGATTTCTTGCTCTTTCTAATCTCGACTTTCTGAAACTTCTCCATCAAATATCCATCGCTGTCTCTGGAAATTTCGGTTTCCTTCTGTTTGTAACTTCCCAAGTTTTAGCACCGTGAGTGGTTATGTAACGGTCTATTTTTATTTTGCTGTTTGCTGATTTAAACACACCTTCTCCCCTTTATTGCTGGCTCAATGCGTCTCAGTAGTTTTCAGGTGTCATCAGGTGCTAGGAGGTATTCCCAGCTTTTTTGAAGCCAGTGTCGTCGTAATTTTAACCGAGATGCGGCCCGTACAAATTTAACTTTTAATTATACGTGATCATGGGCCGTTATTAACCTTAAGGCGTCTTCACCCGTTAAGAGCCGCTGACCCCCTTAGTTACATTCGCTGCCCTCGACATGATGAATTTGGCCGGGAACATTTCATTTGTCACATGGACTGCTCCCGTTCGTCAGAAACTGTATTACAGCTCTTGCTAAAGGCTTGTTTCTGAGCGGATCCAGCCACCAGAGTTCCTGCGCGCCTTTTTGGTTTCCTTCCCTACGATGCAACTCAAAGCTGTCCCAGTAAATCCAGACGGCCATGGCTGCGTTTGAGCATTACTTACCTTATAACATACTTTTATTTAAATATAAATTGTGGGTAAGAATAGTACGAAGAAGAGTTTTATTCGTGCTTAAAACAGACAGCAAAAATCGCAATTCTTGTTTGACGCGGCATGCATATGTATATCTTTGTTGCGCTTGATTTATTGGAGGCCTCTCGACAAACGCGCATCCCGCTTCAAGTTAGAGATTACCTTCTTGGCAAACACCCACGGGCTACTTTTTCAATTAGGATAAGATTTTTTCCGGCTGATTTCTGCTGCTGGGCTTTACCCTTTAATGTTTTTTCAGCCCTGCGTACTACTTGGAACAAGAAATTGTTATCATATCTTCACCATTTAACTTTGACTGCAAAGTAGCTTCATGACTTAGTAATCCCCTTATCTGAAACTACCACGCAATTTTTAAATATTAACGTGTACTTACCTGGGTAGTTTTGCATTTAGCAACCCAGTTTAACATTTATGCGCCCATTTAAAAGAAATTGTACCATTTAATCTCAGGATCTTTTGAACTGACGCTCCTGGTTTACTGCTTATGTTCTTGGGACGCTATTTACTTTCATTTTGTTGTTACTCAAACAGTTTAACAATTAAATCCTCTTTATTATTCCCTACTAATGGTATATTATGTTTTACTTAGACTGTGAGTTAGACTGGTTTCCTTGTTGTCGTGGATGATGACTGGCACCCTTTTGTAACTTGCTTTATTTTTATTCGATTTTTAACCACAGAAATATTTAACAACTGCTAAAATACATATTTCGACAGTTAAGCTGCCATCGTCAGTAGCCTTGGAAAAAAACTAATACGACAAAGTTGGCCAAAGATATGCTTTTCACCAATTCACTAGCGAAAGTCAGCACATTCTAACGCTATTTATACTATCTGGCCAGGAGGGCGTGCTTTGAAAAAGCAGTAAATTGTTTTTTTAACGCTCTCTATTGAAGTTGGCATCTGAGCGATCGCTTAGAACACGAATAGGTATCGGTAAACATAACGCGATCAAGTCATGAATAGAAGATTGGTGGAAAACCACCTTTACCTTTAGATTTTATAACTGAATTAAAACTTTACATTAATTAATAACATTAGCAAACACTGCCAGTATAAATACACCATTATGGCTTATTTAATTGTTTACTCACTTGCATCGATGTAAATAAATATCACTTGGATCTGGAAGCAGTCAACTGTTAAGGATGATTTTCAACCTTCCTTGTAACTCGCAATAGCTAAGATCATATCCGAACCTTCCAATTTAGGTTTGCGAGTTGATGCAATAATTAAATTGGTAGCGCCTTTTTAAATTAGTATATAGATTATTGAAAACCCATCCCTGCCTTCGCGGATTAGCTAGTAGGCGCTATTGAACATAAAAGGGTAATCTCAACTCGCTATTTGATTTACATTGAAGTGCCATATAAAGTTTTTTCGTTTTAGTTAATTACTTCGACACGAAGTGTACGAAGCATTGAAATTCCCTCATATCGAAAACCACTCTGAGTCAAATATCTCTAAAATTCGAGCCAACCGACTAATGAACCCACTATATCAAATCTCCGTCTCGGCGGTGCGGATCTTTTGGTGAAGATCCCAGCCCACTAGATCAATCCCCCGTATTGGGGGGTGCCTAAACGTGCTGTGCGGGGGATGTATGTTCGTATGTGTACACGATTCCGGTCGCCAGGAACCTTCCTGAAGTCTTGGATCGTTTTCATACGATAGGTCCTCCGAAAATGAAGGCAACATCAACTTTTGAGCTATGGTCGTCAGCAAAAAAAATTTTGTTTTTCTTTTTGATATATAACTGGTTCATAGCATTTCATTGTATTAGCGAAACGGAGTGATGCTGAGTATCGAAGTATTCTTGGAAAGCACGGAAGGGCGCTTTTATTGGGTGGGGGTACCGTATATTTTATTTTAATTTAGTATTGAGTATTAGAGCATTCAGCGGTTAAAAAAGTTAGGAACTCCCCGTTGCGCCCGATCTTCTAACATTGCCTAGGACAAGTGATGTAGAGGAAGACTGGAAAAAGGCCTGAAAATTAGATGCATCTTCTAGCCTAGAAGAAAGGCTTAAAGTGATAGAAGGAGAAAGGCTAAAGGCAGTCAAAGATTCATTATGGTTGAAACAGCAAAGGATGATGAAAATGGCCCTACTAATGACTTTGGAAAAAAAATATTAGAATTTTTCAGTTATAGTAGGTAGCTATTAATACTCTTATCTTTAAAAAGTCATTGAATTATTTGGTACATATTTTATATTATTATTAAGAATTTTGATATAAAACTAAAAATAAAGAAGATGCCAATATTGAAAACCCCTTAAAACGAAATCGTATTTGAATTCGTTGTACTTATCCGCCAGTGCGTTTTTTTTTTCAATTTTTTTAAATTTTTATTTCAGATTCGGATAGAAGATGAAAAAGTAGAATAAGGATGATTGAAGAACTAACCTTATATCTCGTAAGGAACATGGACAAAATGGCGAACACATTTAAATAAGTTAATATATGGGGCTTAGGATTTCTGAATTGTAAGATTTCGATTCGCAATGCTTTGTTAGCGTTTAGCATGTTAACTAGGTTTAAGTTGATTTCTCGATAGATTATAATTAGGCATATCAACACTCAAAAGTGTTAAAAGTGTTAAAGTCACCCTCTATCTTTTTAGACAATGAAGACTTATACGCAGTAGTTGGAATTTAAATCATGTGATCTGTTTAAACATTTTTGTTCAAAAAAAGATAAAATGACATAGTGATATACTAGTAATTTGTACAACTAGTTTTGAAAGTCATACTTTTTTTCATAAATTTGCAGTTTGATATCGAGGGCGAAGCCCGAGTTAATCAAGCAAATGAATGAAAAAAAGGACTTTCAAAACGTGTTGTACACGTAGTTGTTTTGCATAGGGATCTCTTGGTCTAAATTTAGTCGAAAAGGATTTCGGAATTGACAACTGTCAAGTTGACATTTCAATAAAATAGTTAAAAAAAGTGTACTGTTTTCACTATTTTTGTGTTAAAAAAAGTGAAACTTTCAATACGATTTTTCGTTAAAAAAATACGACTTTCACTATCACTATGCAAAAAAGATATTACTGATTTCGATAATTAACATATTGCATCATCCATTTGTTATATAGTGTGTAATTTAATATCACTAATAAACGAAGCGTGGATATTCTAATTTTTAGAATAAGACAAAAATTCTTAGAAATGCTTTTTCGAAAATATTTGTTTAACGACGTACTGGATTTATAAAAAAAGTTTTCATATTTTTTAACATTTACCAAAAAAACTGGCACAGATATTAAACGGAGAGTTGATGCACTTAAATGTTTAATCAAATACAATTTTGGGAAAGAATCAGACGATTACAAAAATATCTTTTTTTTTATTCTGCTGCACTATCAAATACCCCACGTTTTATGCTAATGGTTGACTAAATTTACTGTTATTTGGCATTTGTTATAGGAGTTAAATACTAGCCCAAATGCGCATGAGACATTCATAAGTAGGTACTGCATTGTAATTCCCCAAATAGAAATAGTTGTTCTATCTAATTGAATGATCGCCCTATTGCCTAATAAAGAATTTGTAAACTCTTAACAAACTTATTTGGCAGAGACAACAAGCAACATTGAAAGTTTAGTATTAAAAGTATTACAGATATCAGTCACTCCAGGAACAACAACCGTTCTCGTAAACACAGCTTAATTGTGTGCATAAACAATTGTTGAGGTGATGACTGGACAACATAGCGTAATCACGTTTATAGAGATGTTTTCAAAGCGAAGATATTTAAGTCACATTTGATAATTTTGAGCACTGTCAATGTCATTAACCTCTGAAATTTAAATTTATTGTTTGCCTTCACCGGTAAACTCAAGCTGCGTTTTTATCTGCTTTTATTATGATCTGATTTTTCTTGTTGTAATGAAAATTGACCAATATCTTTTAAATGATTCTATAACATTAAAATAGATTAACAACACATTTTCACCTGTCTTTTTCGATTGATAAATTCGAGTCGCATACAATGAACAACAAGAAGAAAATTGTTATGGTACAAGACAATGAATTTAAGCTATGAAAACAGCAATATTGGCTTGATATACTGAACAATTCTCAAAAAAAACTTCATATGTAAGCATCTTGCAGCTATAATTTCAATGTAAGTGAACATCTAACGCCGGACACATTACTAGGAATTTTTGGATACCTTACTGTACAGTGTGAGTTGTAAAACCCTGCGGTACGAATTGTATCCAATCATTAAATTACAACCTTCGATCTAGAATATTTATTGAAATTTAATTGTACTACCTTACGAATGTAAGGTAAAGTGGGGCAAATGTAAAAATGAGCTAATTGTGATAGTGGCTCTTAAATTTCATAAGATTCATAATCGGAATTACTTTCTCAGCCACAACTTACCTATGACCATAGGATACGATTTTACCGAACTAGTGTCAAAACAGTGAGGTTATGAACTAAGTTCAATCGGTGTTGTTTTGGATTGGTATGGTTACTTGCTATTAGGTGAATTTTCTGAAATTCGAACTGCTAGACTAGAAGAGTGCTTTGTTTGCGACGTGCTAATAGTAAAATAAGACGTTGTTTTTTTTATTCTAGACAAAATAGTGCGTTCATGCAAAAGAAAGGGTAGTGACTACTAGTGACCTACTGTATGAATAAAAATGATACCGGGTGACCATAAATGGTTGTGATTTTTTTTCTTATGTTGGCACTGTGAATGTTGGTTACCCTGTGTTCAATTTTAAGTCTATGTCAAATTCGAGGTTAGCAGGTTAGGTTTCCCGTCACTTTTGACACAAATTGACACAAAACCTAACCTGCTAACCTCGAATTTGACATAGACTTAAAATTGACCGCAGGGTAACCAACATTAACAGTGTCAACCTAAGGAAAAAATCACAACCATTTATGGTCACCCGGTATTAGAGTGAATGTGCAGGCTATATCGTACTGTATGATTTACGGTAATATAAAAGGTACATGAGGTATGAAAAAGGCAAATGAAGGTTGCTTAACTGCTTACATTGGGAGCAGAAAGAATAATTATCAGCAGGAAGCAGGAAAAATGGAGTTTTGGCCTGTCTAAACAAAAAGTGTTGCGGATGGTTCCTCAGATTTTAAAGGAACACAAAATTGAAATGTCTCTTCTTCGTCTTCTCAGCCTTCCTTCATCCACCGTTGGATATAGCCCTTCCCTAGATTTTTCCAAATTGTCCTATTTTGTGCAGTTTGGTGCCATGTATTCCCAGCGATTTTTTTAATATCGTCAAGCCACCTCTTATGTGGTCGCCCGACGCTTCTTTTGGTTGTTCTTGGTCGCCATCTCGTAATGCAACTCACCCATTCACTTGATGTTGTGCGAGCGACATGTCCAACCCAGTTCCATTTCAACCTCGCGATCCTTTGTACGGTAAAATTTGTGCGTCGTCTAATGTCTGTATTTTTGATTCTTAAGGATGGTGTACCTGGTACCAAGTGGTTTCTTGCGGTTAAAATTAGACATGCTTTAAACATCAAGATTCCTCAAACGGTAGAATATGCCCGTATGTAAGTTGCAGCTTGTAATTCCAGCTTCCCGAATTTGAAATTTGAATAAGATCAGGCTCTGTATAAATCCAAACAAAACGAAGGTACATAAAAGTTACACAAAACGTGAGAACATCACTATGTGCATCATAGCAAGAACTCTTGTTTGGAGAAAGGGCCACTTTTAATAATTTTTATCTCTTAGTCATAATATGCATATTACTATGGCCATTTCAAATAAAAAAAGTCCATTATTTGTCACTAGTGAGACAAAAATAGAAAAGTCACGGACAAATAAATAGTATAGGTTTATTAACATAATAACTAACCCAAGGCTATAATTTCTAAATGTTATTAATAACATAAAAAAACCATTTAAATAATTCAAAGAAATTTAAGAAAGGTGTTGGATAAAACGTTGTATTGCACGTGTGCAATGCTTATTAGCCACAAGAAAAGTAAACGTTTTCTTTCGTGACTAATATGGTAACTCCACAAAGACAGCAAAGTTTGATCAATTATTTCTACATATTTTTTTTTTGCTTTTGGCATTGTTCTTAGCATGTGGCTCATCTAATTCCATTTTTGTGGAATATTTTGTCGTCTCTCTCCATAAGTTTAAAATACATTATCATCCCTTTCTGAACTGATAGGATCTACTATTCGCTATCAACTAGTCCAATTTTTTTAATTATACTGATTTCAGATGTATTCTGGAGCTCAGAAGACGCTAATGTTTTATAATTTATTAATCAAAGTCATAACCCATCTTCTTCGGCGTAGCGCCAACTTATAGGTTGTGGATAAAATGTTATATTGTACTTGTGTATTACTGGTATCTACGACAAATTAAGAAAAATTAAATACTCGACTTTCGGTCTCGTATCTAAACTTCTTTGCGTGTTTTAGGTGCCTAATATGGTACGCATAAATAACTATTAGTTAAAAAAAAAATTCTAAACTTTTAAAAAGTTCTTTTAACCAGTTTCACTTCTTTCTTTGAATAGCATCCTTTATCTAATAGACTTGTCTGTCCGGGACGCTGTTTTGTCTGTCCGGGCGCTGTTTCAGCAGCCAAACCGTAAGAGATAGAGAAAAAAGTTATGAAAGTTATATGTTTGGAATGGTCATGTCAGGTCAGGAACCGAATTTCAGTCACGTGACACTTCCGGTTTTCGAGAAATCACGTGATTTCCGTCCGTCCGGGACGCTGTTTCAGCAGCCAAACCGTAAGAGATATAGAAAAAAGTTATGAAAGTTATATGTTTGGAATGGTCATGTCAGGTCAAGAACCGAATTTCAGTCACGTGACAGTTCCGGTTTTCGAGAAATCACGTGATTTCCGTCCGTCCGGGACACTGTTTCAGCAGCCAAACCGTAAGAGATAGAGAAAAAAGTTATTAAAGTTCTATGTTTGGAATGAAAAACGGCCTTTTTTGTTTTATTAAATGAGACATTTGTCTCACTGGTTGCTAGTTTCTAACTAACAGAGACAATAATGATTGATAATTCTCAGTAACAGTTTAAATGAACTTAATACGCAGGCACCATCTGGTGGGACAGAAGTTTAGTAAGGACGACTCTCCCTGTACACAATTTACCTCAAATTTTCATTATGCTATCGATGTATGTGTATGCTCGAAGTTGTGTGGCAAATGTAATATAAGTTTAACAAATATTTCTCTGACCTCAAACATGAAATAGTCATTTTGACTATTACCACTGTTAAACGAGTGATCAGGAAATACTCTTACACATTTTTTAGCAAAAATAAAGTTTTGGTAAACGCATGAATTAACACTCCTCGAAGGTTACATTTATTCCATTTCTCATTATGCGTTTTTAAATATAACCATAAATAAGGTTATTTGAGATTAATTCTAAATTGTGTAACGTTGTTGAGTGGGTAATAGTACAATTAAAGTAAGATAGAGCTGGATGCCATTCCAAAAATTGTGAAAGAAAGTTATCTATTGGAATATTTCTGTCATCCATACCCCATATACGCTTTCAATTTGCGTGCTTGCAAATTTAAAAATAGTATGCTATCTTTTATTAGGTTTTGTGGGAGAGATATTGAAAAATAATTTCAATAAACTTATAGCCTTCAGTAGATTAGTTTTAGAGTTATTCTAATTTAAGAAATGAACCTTCCGTGTAGTTAGTTAATTTCTTCACTATTTCATTTAACCGTAAAATATTGCGAATTCACTAGAAATATCCGTAGAAGCAAACGGAAATGATGTTTAGTAAAAAAAAATAATTGCAAGCCTACCAATAACATTTTAACAATAATGGTTAAACGAAATAAATCTACACAGACAAATTTGCAGAATGGTGAATATATTTTTAATTATTTTTGAGCTGCTATTCAAGACGTAGTTTGGTTTAAAATTAAAAATTAAAAACTCTCACTTCCGTCCTACACATAAAGACTTACCAAAGATATAAATTCAAATATCCACATCAATTTGCGGTATACAAATAGATTCAACGTTTTAAAATCGTAACACATAAATTTACAAAAGAGAACTGTGGGCTTTCAAAAGCAAAATTGTTTGATGGCTTGCGGATTATGTTTAATGGCAAAACTGCGGCAAAAACCCTTTTTACTTTTACCCACGATTTTCTATTCTAGAAGCTTAAATGACATAAGTATAGAATCTATATTTTAAACGTTATTTGTTGTCTTTATTATTTAGATGGCTAAGAATTACGTGCAATAATCTGTTTATTTGATTAATATTAATAATAGGCTCTGCCATGTCCATGTCAACATATTTGTGATAATCTGGTAATTCTATAGGAAGTGGAGAGTAAAACATAACAAATGCAATTAAGCTAAGTACAATAAAAGTAGACTGACGACAAACATGGTTTGTTTTCGTCATTCGGTATAGAAGAGAAATCGCTATCGCATGTAAGACAATATTTTTCTTTTCTATTGTCTATCAGCTATCACAAGACTATACATATAAATGTAATAACAATTATTTGTTTACATACTCCATCTCAATGTTTCCGTTCGTGTCTTGCTGTGCCCTGCTGATACCAAAACTTCTTGCTGAAAAATATAAGCGATAACGCATCTGCTTGTATTGTCCGTTTGAGATTTAAACATATATTTAGTTAGAATATGGCAAGGTCGACTATTCTTAGAAGTCTTTGTATTGTCTTAAGAAATTTTCATCAGATGAAGCTAATTATTTCTCAGAGCTGTAATGTCTATGGGATTGTATGGACGATGGCGGTGTAAGTCTTATTTTTTAAAATATGTTGGAAAATGCTGTCCCGAACCATTAATATTCAAACATATATGAGGAATGGTAAACGAAGAGCTTGCTGTTTAACAAAAATTTCAGTTTTCTTATTTACAATATTTTTATTGAAGAGAAATTGACATTTTCTTCTAGTGTCTCTATAACAAAATATATTGTATTGCACTCTGATGTGGAATAGGACGTTATGGAGAACGTCTCTGTTAAGTTTCTACAGCATCCAAGCGCCTCCTATTATAGGCAGGACTCATAGCTGCATATTCTTCTTTTGAAAAGTGCTGGAGCTGATTAACATTACAAATTGTAGCTTTCTGTTGAGCTAAGTAGATATGCGAATGTTAGTAATTGCTCGACAAATAAAGGAAGATAAATATTTACAAAATTGACATTACTTCCGGGGACACTCTGTTTACGTCTACTGGTGAATCTATCCGCATTCCCATGAAATCTGCTTTAGATTCAACTAATAAACAACTAGTCCCTTAAGGCTTAAGCAATCTTTAAGCTTTTGTCGCTTAATTAAATTTTTTGTTCCTACACGAGACAACCTACATGGATACTATTTATCTGATACAGTAAATTAGCGATTTACATCTAGAAATTCTGTAAGAAAAACTTTAGTAAGAGTAATTTTCAAGCTATTTCCAGTTATTAGAAATGCATGAAGTGCTAAAGTTCAGCCCCACCTTAAATATATTATGCAACAGATGTTATTTATTGACGAAATGAAAACAGAGCTACAATTGACTTATCCACTGGGGAAATCATAAATCGTTTCAGGAAATAATTCTCAACAATCACGGGCAGAATCTGATTTCAACAATTTCAGAGAACATTGATGCGCAGCAAAAATCCTTAATTGCCCATTAAATGGCAAAAATACAAGAATAGCATTTATTTCTTTCAGATTTCAACGTAACTGCAATTTTAAATCGATTTTGCTTTCTTGTAAATAATAATCATGCAATCAACCCAAATTAGAGACACATTTTGCAAACTTCCGCTAAAAGCCAATTTATTTAATCCTCTACAATTGTACTTAATATTCTATTTTCCCGGGGAATTCCATGACAGTCTTCCCTCCAAGAATCAGTGCAAGGATAACGTTTTTCGACTTCTAACAAGATATTAACTGTCATTACACATAATGAATCTTATTTTGTGACCCAATTTAACTGATTTCATATTGTAAAATAAATTCGTATTTATGCTGATGCAAGAAACCATTCGAAAAAAACAAATATATTTCGATAATGCTACAAAACATTTCAGAGAACAAATACTAAAATAAGTGAACCTAAGAAGCTTTAAACGTCGTGGAATTACTTACTGTGAACTACTTCCAATGCATTTTTAATAAAAATATATAAATGAAATTATTGCGTACTCATGTCAAGGTTTTATATGGTTTTCAGAACAATTTTAATTGAATATTATTTGATAATGTGTTCTACTATACTTTTAATAGTCTTTTTATCACATTCCGTGTAAATTAATTACCGCGTTATGATTCGTATGCAGATTACTTTACATTGTTATTATATTTATAAGCTCAGATATAAACAACATAATGAGTACACAGGGTCGATGGATTCTTAATACTGTAAACTGATATTTATATGGATACAAAAATACAGAATGCGAGCGCCAGACAGGCTTCAGACTGAGCATTATCGCAAACTCGTGGAACTCATTCTTTATTTAGGATTTTCGGTGGGTTTTCAATTATTTCGGATTGTTATTGCACGTAAGTCTAATTCACGCCTGTATTTATAGAATACAGTATTAAAGAATTAGTAGCATTACCTGTCCGTTTTTTAAAATAAATGTGAACACTCAAAATGAAAAATATGTTTTCAGTAGTGAAATTTTAACATGATGGATGTGTCAGAATTACAAAAATTCCTGCAAACTTCATTATACCAGGATAAAAATTACCATTACTAATTACATACTATTAATAAAAACAAGTTGTGCAAACTCGTTTATGCAATATTAAAAAGCAAAAAGTGTAGAAACCAAATAGTAATTAAAGTAGATACAGCAGCTGCTTGATGGAAAAACACTGCTATAATTAACGATAACAACATCGCCTGGATTATAATAACAATACTAAAAGATCCAAAGCAGGATAGCTCAGGAACGTTTGGAAATATTATTCAACGCCTTAGATAATACTAGAACCCAACACTAAAACATTTTAAGGCAGCCCGGTAAGTTCAGATTGGAACAATTTGGTGTAATCTCCTTGAATAGTAATCAACTTACAGAACAAAATACACTAAACAATCAAGTACTTCAACCGATGTATCCAAGAGGCAAATTCGATGTTAATCCAAAAACAAATATAATTAATTACCCCACGTGCATCAAGAACATAATTGTGGAAGATGAGATTACGCAAACGTTAGTAAATTACTAGTACTCCAGAGGACAAACGCATATTAAATCGTCATCAGACAGATAAAAATGTTGCTAAGCAAAAACAGAAACTGAAAAATCTTAGAATTCCTAGCAGAAATCTCAGAAACTGAAGCTAATACTGCTTACGGAACACGTCCAGTAAAATGAAGCAACCCCAAACACCTATACTTTATAGTAGAAAATACTATGATACTTGAGCCAAAAACAACAACGAAAAGGCTGACGCATTTGTTGATCGTCGTCGTTGGAGTAGGAGTCGGCTTTTGCTTCTTGATTTTTGAAGTCTATTTACGCCCGTACGTTTTTATTAATTTTGCCTCTTTCCATTGCCAGCTAGCTCAACAGCAATGAGATCTCTTTTTTCCTTTTTACCTCAGTAGCTAGAGCAAGTCCTTGTTGCAATTAATCTAGAAGTTGGAGCTGAACTCGTTATATATCTCAAATGGACAACACAAGGAAATATTATTATGATCTACATTTCAGTCGTGATATTGGGCTAAGTTCCAACATAGTGGAAAATGACACAAATTAGGTTAATACGGAAACCGAAAAATTAATCTAAAAAAAAATTTTAACGACCAATCCGCTTCTAGCCTCTATCTGCACTAGTTGTTAAAAATAACCTGACCAAGAGAAGTATAAAAAAAAATCGTAGATGACTGAAAAAATCCTTGATCTAATCGATAAACACCGAAAATACAAAAACAGAAATGAACAACGATATAAAATCCTACACAAAACAATTAAAAGGGAGATAAAAACAGCAAGAGCCGAATGGATTTCCAAACAATGTGAAGAAATATAGATGTGCGAAAGAAACTATGATAGCTTCCACATGCACAAAAAAGTTAAAGAAATGACAATCCCGTGACAATCACGTGATTAAGAATAGGGAGTGCCGCATATTAACTGATATGAAAGAAAAACTGGAAAGATGGAAAACCTACCTTCAGGAACTTGTTAACGATGAAAGACCGAAACAAACAGTGGTACGAGAGGAAGACGGGGAACCCAAAATAATAAAACACGAACTAGAATATGCTCTGAAGAGTATGAATTCCAGAAAAGCCACGGGGCCTGATCAAATCCCAGCAGATATATCGAGAGATAAAAAAAACTGATCCTCAGCAGGCTGTGGAAATTCAAACGTAGGAATAATATGTTGGTGGCACTTATCCACTTAGCAGGTTAGGTTTTGCGTCAGTATGTGTCAAAACTGACGAAAAACCTAACCTAATAACCTCGAATTCGACATAGACTTACATAGATCTCTCGATATTAAAACTATTCGATAGAGACCTGCTGAATAGCCTTCTGGATCTCTTTAATACGATATATAATACGGGTATAATCCCATAGCAGTGACTACTGACAACTTTTACACCGATTCCTAAACAATAAAATCCTATTGTGTTTGGAATACAGAACTATTGTACTCAAGAGTCGCATACTCAAGAGCTTCCTAATTATTATTCATAAGATGATCTATAGAAAAAGAGTAAGTAATACATAATTCGAATTCAGAGAAGCGCTCTTCGGAATTAATGTTCTTATGCTTATATATGAATCAAGATGTGTTTGCGTGCTTCATCGATTTTCAGAAAGCATTCGACACAGTTAAACACGATAAATTACAACAACTACTACTTAGAAAAAATATAGACCGGAAGAAGGCCAGGATAATCACTAACTTATACTGGGGGCTGAAGAGGTAGAAATACGTCGTGGCGAGAGACAAGGGTGCATTTTGTCTCCGCTACTGTTTAATATCTACACTGAAGTCATCTTTTAAGAAGCCCTATCGGAAGAGGTAACAGGTATAATCATAAACGGGGAGTTTATTAATAACATCAGATACACCGATGATACGGTCCTATTGGCGAGTAGTGGAACAGAACTGCAATACATGCTTGAAAGGGTCGATCATCAATGCAAAGAACATGGACTACAAATGAATCTGAAGAAAACTAAATGCATGGTAGTCACTAAGTTCCATAACCAACAACAACAACTGATTATCAACAACATCTGAATTGAAAGAATCAACTCCTAAAAATATCTTGGAACCAGACTTGAACAGACAGGAGATCAAGCGGCTGAGATAAAATCAAGATTAACTTTCGTGAAAATGAAAAAAGTGCCGCTGCAACCGAAATATCAGTACCGAACGGTAAAAATACTTCGCTGCTACGTTTATCCACTCTGCTGTATGGTGTCGAAGCATGGACTAAATGAAGAGGTTAGAGACAGTCGAGATGTGGTGTTATCGCAGAATGTGCCACATACCCTGGACGGAGAGAGTCACTAACAAGTCCTAGAGAAACTGAACAAGGAATGTAAAGTTATGTTGTGCTTAAGAAAAGAAAACTTGAACACCTAGGACATGTCATGCGAGGTCCGAAATATGCCCTCTTGCGACTTATTATGCAAAGGATAATAAAGGGAAAGAGGAATGTTGGTAGGCGCACGGTGTCATAGCTGAAAAACCTGCGCGATCGGTTTGGTTGCAATAGCACTGAACTGTTCAGAGCAGCTGTTAATAATCAGCATGGTGGTATCCAACCCCTGATAGGAGAAGGAGTACAAGAAGAATCAACATCATACCAATAGTATCTAAAGCCTTCGAAAACTTTCTTCCGCAAAGATTAAACACCGTGTCTAAGTGCACTTCAGAGTTCACTTCAAACGGGAAATATTATTATTATTATTATCAGTATTATTATAATTATTACAGATAGACGGCCAAGCAGATTAACTGCATAAAACAATAGATTCACATGTAAATAAACCTTTAAAAAAATGTCATAACATAAATCAATAATCTACGTACATACTGGATTCAAATATTTAACATATTCATAAATAAAAAACATCTAGGATCGAACTTCAAATTGCCCACAAATTTATATCAGAAAAGATAGTGTAGAGCCGTAGCTGCTGTAGAAGAAAACTACGAACGTGAATTCGCCCTGTTGGCGCCGGTGCATCAAAGCAGCTTAAGCCCGTCGAGCTTGTTAGGTTATTTGCAGTCGTTTTATTATTATAATACTCTATATCGACAATAGTTTAAAACAAAATATGCGTCGACGTCAAATCAATGGCGATCACGGTTTGGAGTGCACCCAATATTAAAAGTTGTGTGTACTTTAAAGCGCACCTAGATATAAGGTAGCTTAAACTCCATTGTCGAAGATAAAGAAATTAATGCAGTGCCCGCCGAGCAAGTCGTCATGTGTCAAGTTGTATGCCGCATGCCCGTAGCCATTTTAGGATTTGCGAGACAAAAAAGGGGACAACGAAAAAAGAAAGAAAGAAGAAGCGCTCTCGTCCAGAAAGAACTAGAGGAGTGTCTTGTGCCTGCTGTCATTTTTTTTCAATTGGTTTTATGGTGTTTGTAAATACAAGCGTTAGAATGAGATGAGGCACTTAGGTTTGTTTTAAATACAGTGATAGGTGCAATAAATGTTAAATACAAAACATCTTCAAGATTATTCTAAAGTAGTTACCAGAGCGCTGATTTTAACATGTCTCTGTCTGTGTTACAGGGCAAAAAGATTGATCCCTTGGATCTCCCAAATAGAAACTAGAACTAGAATTCCAGGCAGTCACGTATTAATATATGTATAATTGTGTTAAGCAGCTAAAGGAGCAAGCCAGTGAGCTACTTCCTACTATGTTGTGTAATAGCGCCAAACCGAGCGCCAAACATTTTATTAATTGTTACCTACTGAACAGGTTGCAAAATTCATGATAAAACTTGGGACACGAAAACCTTTCAAAGCAACAGTGCCTTGTTTGCGGTGCTTCTGCGGCATCCATTTTTATTTTTGAAAAAGAAATTCTTTCAATTCGTACTAAAGATACCGCAGACGTGGAGGAAGAAGTCATTAACAAAACCGCAAGATTCAATGGGCACTATAAAATTCATCGACCACTGTCGAGCAAAACAATTTTACGCTTTCAAGAACTGATCGTTTCCACTATCTTTTTTCTGAAAATGTTTGGCAAGTTGGATTCAATATTGGAGTGATTTTTTCTGATGCAACAAAATTTTTGAAAACTGGCTGAAATCCACTACATTTCTACATCTGGGATATCTAAAATCTATCACATATTCTACCCCAGTTCATGACATCGCAGAGCTGCTGCAAATAGTAATGGAGGGATGCCAGAGAATTTGAATTTAGAACGTGTACGGCAGTCCATGGAAGCAAGCGCAGCAGTGTATCGGAATGGGACGTTTCGGCGCAGCAGTGTATCGGAATGGGACGTTTCGGCGCAGCCGATTCGGCGCGGCCGGTTCGGCGCAACCCTTTCGGCGCGAAGACGCTTCGGCGCAAAGACGGTTCGGCGCGGAGACGTATCGGCTCGAGACGTTTCGGCGTGAGACGTTTCGGCGCAAAGACGTTTTGGCGCAAAGACATTTCGGCGCAAAGACATTTCGGCGCGAAAACGTATCCACTCCCACCAATTTATGTGGGCGGAGCATTTCACATGGAAATTAATAAAAGCACGCCAGGTAGCAAATTAGCAAGAGAAGTTTTGAAGTGAAGCACGCACTTGCTTGTACTACGAGTTTTAGAAGTTCGACCAATAGAAAAATGTTGCTAAGTAATGGCTTAACTATTTCTGTTCGGTGAACATGGTATATTTATGGGCCAGTTACGCTAATCCGAATTTTAAACAAGGTTACTTACATCTAATAACCTTTGACATTTTTTGCATTATCCGATGGCTGTTTGAATTTCTGATTCAACTGTTGATAAACATACATCTCCTGGCATGTCATTGTAATTAGCATAAGTGAACCACGAACCTAATTGTGATTTGAAGATTCACAGCTACATATTCATTAAATGACTGAAGCAACAAATTGTGCTCTTGTTTTCAATGTTGACAGAGTCTATATTTACAAGATTCAACTGCATGATCTGCCATATCTCTGGTTAAAATCGGGGAACCGGAAGTGGGACTTTTATAATCTTCGATAAAAATTAAATTTTATAGAACAAGAGTGTCGTTTTTGGAAAAGTCACAAAATTAGGTGATTACAAAATGTCCCCAAGGTACAAAAACTAATAAAACGAATAGTTTTTAAAAGCCCTATTACATATTGGAGTAAATGGGGTATATGTAAATTCATTTCAATGAAAATGCGTCCATTGCTCGTCATGTATTTTTCATGACATACTAACTAAGTAACGTAGAAGACATTAAAAAATACAATTGTAAATTTAATTTACTAATTACATAATGTTTTCGTAAAGTTATTTCAAATTCTATTGGTGGTTTCCCAATTTAGTTAAAAAGGAACTAGCATATTACACATTTAAACGATCAGCAAAATATTTTATTTTTGGTAGATTTATTATTATTATTTTCAAGACCACAAAACCAAAAACTTAAGCGTTTGTATACACATTTGGGAAGAAGTCAATGTTAGGTCCACATTAATTTATTCTTACTTTTATTTGAATATGTTAACTAGGGAAAGTACCTACATATTGAACAAACGCTTTTTAAGTATTATTTAACCTTCTGATATTTTTAGAAGTATGCTTTCAAAACTTTTCTTTACATACAACATACAAATATACTAAATTTTAGCGTTGTATTCTGACGCAAAAGCTAATATTTTCTAGTAATTTTTATTTATATATAATTTTAATTATCCTTTACTATCCTCTAACTAAAATATATTCGAAAGAGGCTCATACGGAAATTAACAAAATATAACATTTTATTAGCTTGTGAATAAAATGTAAACCTGAACCCACAAGATAGGTATAGTCGCGCCGAAACGGCCTCGCGCCGAATCGGCTAGCGCCAAAACGTCTTTGGGCCGAAAAGTCTCCGCGCCGAAACGTCTCTGCGTCGAACTGTCTCCGCGCCGAAACGTCTTCGCGCCGAAAGGGCTGCGCCGAATCGGTCGCGCCCAATCGGCTGCGCCGAAACGTCGTAGACCGGCAGTGTATTGTTCATAAAGATTACTTCGAACATCTCGTCTCGATTATTCATTTAGTCATTATTTAATTTCATTAATAGTTATTTTTATTAGCGAGGAGCAAAGAGAAACTACAAGCGGTTTTCATGAGATCGGAAAAAGAAGCAATAAAGGTTGATCTGGAAGTTAATGAAAGCAAAATAATATTTATGAGATGGACGGAAAATGTTGTCACAGAAGGAAGACACAAGTGTAATAAATATTACAAGAATGAATACCTACAGAATACATATTGAAAGCATGACTTGAAATAAGTAGTAATTGGAGAATACAATGATCGAATTGCGATAAGTAGCAATAAGATGCTAAATATATGATAAGTGGATATTAACACTTTGATTGCAAAAACAAATAAATGGGATAAGCAATTAAGATGCAGAAGAGTGGATATTCGGTCGATGGTTTAAATGTACTTCAGTAGAAATGCTGTGTATTAGTAATAAATACCACGAATGAAGATTTGGATGTTACAAAGAGCTGAAAACAATGTGGAAAGTCGGTTACATCGCAATAAAACTACACCTTGATAATGCGTTGGCATTTTCAATATTCTGCAACAATATGGAAGCATATCGCAAGAACAGAAAATTATATATAAATGTAGTGTTAGAGGTCTATACTGTGCATAATATATCAATATCAATTTATGTAATACTAAAATCTAAGTATGATAACACTCTTGCAAACAGAATGAATTTGTTCCGACTCCGAAATTTCTATTTGACTAATGATGATCAAAGGATGAATGGTCTCCCAAAAAACCTAAATTCGAGGCAGAGCTGGGCAAATTACTTTTCAAAAGTAATTAATTACCAATTACCGCCCAATAAAGTAATTGAGACATATTTTACAATGCTTTATCCTATACAGACTACACTGCACAATACATGCACATCCCATCTACAAACACACGCCCCAGCACCAAATAGCTCTTTGCTCGTGGTCAAGACTAGGTGCTATCCGACTAGTTAAAGGAAATCATAAGTTATACTTATAATGCTTCAGCAATGCCATATTGCCATTTGCTTAACATTAAACTCAATAAGGCCTTATCTAATTTTTTGCGTTCTGGTGTTTTAATACCCTATTGGGACCAGTAATTTAGTAATTGAATTACAAGAATGTAATTAAATTACCGCGAGCTATTTCAATTACCACAAGTAATTCAAATACTTGCAAAGTAATTTAAATGCTAGATTAATTTAATTATTCAAAAGTAATTGAGTAATTGAATGTAGTAACTAATTACTTCCAGAAAGTAGTTGTCAAGTACTTTTTAACAGAAATGGGAATTACCAATTACAACTTACGTATTTTCAAAAGTAATTCAATTTCAAGATAAATCAACAAAAAGGAATTTAATTAGTAATTACTGCCCAGCTCTGACTGATATTTATGCATGAAATAAAATCGATGTATGTAATTATTTTCGAAATTCATGTTTTGAAGGGGCTGATTTGAAATATCGGGAAATTTTGAGGTATAATATAGTTAGGCACAATAAAAAAACATTAAATACTCCGGGAAAAATTTCCAGGAGAGAACCTAGTTTCGTTGAAGCAATTCAATCGAGTTCCGAGCATTGTAGCCGATAATTCTGGTACTTAATTGAAGAAATATCGACAAATAAGCTACTTCAGCTGCTCGACAATAAATGACACTAATAACTATGTTGGTGATAAAAAAGTAGTCGACAGATAGACAAATAGAGTTTAGCATTCCGAGTGATGTCAATTTGACATATTTGTCCTATAACACCTCTCACTCTAAAGTAATTTCTCCTGGTAAAAGACGAATACGTCAAATTGACATCAAGGCACCCTAGTTTGCAGTTGTTTAGTTTTTCGATATATTGAAACTGAAATATCGATATGTTTTGTGATATATCAAAATAAATATATCGATCAAATAATCGATATATTATTGCCATCCCTAGTCATATTATAATTTTCTAAAAAATATATAACAAAAAAATTCAATATATTATGGAATACAGTGAACGATTTAGATGACTTCTTCTTCTTCTACTTCATCTTGCTTATTTTTTTATACACGATCTGTAGAGTCGAGGTTTGCACACGTATACTTTTTTAAACACTTTCACCCAGTTTTGCTTTATATCAACCTAATTTTTTCGTGGTGTTGCAGTCTGTACATCTCTTTCTTAGGATTACTGCTACTGACTGTTCCATGTTGTTGGTGAGGGTCTCCTAGACTTCTTCTTTTGATTTGTTACTTGCCTCTTACTTGATTATTCTACTTTTATTCGTTCTACTATTGTTTAAGTTTCTTTCTCTTGCGGTTACATGTTTAAATTTCTTCCCATTTCTACATCCCAACTCTTTTACTTCTTCTTGCAACTTCAAATTAAATTGGGCACATGCAATTCATAATGTACTTTGTGTCAATTGTGGCCTAATTGCTTGCCTAATATAGGCTTCCAGCAGAATTTAAAAGTTGCACTCTCTAATTTAAAGGCACATTTTCCAAAAGTACTGGCAAAGCATTTATCTACCAAAAAAAGATCAAGGTATTCGGGACTTTTTAATCGTTGTGGCAAAACAACTGAACCTAACATGTCCCCTAAAGTTCCAGCCAGGTATTCAGACTGAAACGCTGTTGATGTCTAAATTCAAAAACTGCTTGTTGATGCTTGTCAGACTAAACGTAACTATTGCGAAAATTGAAAATCCAATCTTTAGCCTAGCAGCTTCCCGTAAAAGCCACTGACAGAATATCACTCTTGCTTGATGATCAGAGCAGGTAAGGGCTTGTACCCGTTGGATATGGTACGGATATAAAAGTTGATGATGGGGAATTCTCCAAACAAGACGACCGCTTACACCAATTTCAGCTGAAATTCTTACACTCGTTTCGGTTCATACACTACGGAAAAATTTGATCTTCCACTTCAGGTGTAGATACTGACCTCGGCCGTCCACAATCGTAGGCACGTTTTTCAAAAGAACCAATATCGACCTTCTTCTCTTCTTATTCATAACATCTTGACAGATGTGTTGTGACCCATTATTAATTTTGAATATTACTGATGGCTCTTTTTACCGTGTTTCGCCATCTTTGTCTACTGGAAGCCATATGGGAGGCTTTGCTCAAACTAGTGTGGAGAAGATCTCTTGTTAAGTCTATCCAACGTTTTGGTGATCGTCCACGTCTTCTTTTTCCATCTGGTTTACCTAGAACTACCAGCCTTTCAATATTGTGTTCGCTGCGTTGGATATGTCCAAAGAAGGACAGAATGCGACTGTAAACGGTACACGAGAGTCTTTGTCGTGGTCGAATTTCTTCGAGAACGGAGACGTTTGTACGGTGAGCTGTCCATGAAATTCTCAACATACGTCTCCAGATCCACATTTCAAACGCGTCAATTCGATGGCGGTCTGCTTCTTTGACAACCCATGTCTCGGCGGCATAAAAATATGGAAAATACCAGCGAGTTAACGAGTCGGATTTTCGTGTGTTTCGTGATATTTGTATCTTTCCATATATTGTTAAGTTGAGTCATCGCCGTTCTGCCCAACTGTATCCTGCGTCGAATTTCGTATTCACAGTTGGCGCTGTTGTCTATTAAAGCTCCCAGGTATGTCAGACTATTTACAAATATCGACCAGCCGTCGGTAAAGTTTACCAAGCATCACATGGAAAGGCCATTGACGATTGGGAAAAGCTTCGCCATAAAGACGACGTCCTCCAAAGCATTCCCATTGGCACGCCCGTGGAGAGGAGAGATCTTTCTCCTGTCTTCGACATTTTTTGGGGTATTTGGGCCTCCCCACATCGGATGACGCATCCTAGAAAAACCAAAGTGTGGTAGCATCATTCCATAGAACATCTCCATACCTTTTCACGGAAATTGCTCTGTATGAAATTCGTCTCCCCCCCCCCCCCCTTCGATAGCCCCTGCCTGGAATTTTTTAGTAGATACTGACTATGGGGTATCATTTATGAATAAGAGGGAAATGTCTGTGAAGATGATAAAAATCGTTGCGAGTAATTCTTGAGATTTGGTCATTTTTTCGATTATTTTTTTTTTGTATTTGGGCCTCCTCGCAAGGAACGGTGCATCCTAGTGAAGCCAAAATCTGCTACCATCGTTCTAAAGCTTCATAGAACACTTGCGTACATTTTCTTGGAAAGTTGTTTGTATGAAATGTGTACACCACCATCACCCGCCCGACGTCTCCCTCCCTGGATTTTTTGGGTAAATAGTGACTATGGAGTATCACTTATAGTCAGAGGAAAATGTCTGTGAATATTATCAAAATCATTAAAAAAAATTTTTAGAAAATAGGTTTTTTGTCGTTTTTTCGATATTTTTTGGACCTCCTGACAATGCATTCTGCATCGCAGTGAAGCCAAACTCTGCTGTCATCGTTCCAAAGCTTTATGCAACATTTCTGTAAATTTTAATTAAAATTCATTTGTAACATTCGCCGCTATGTGTGGAACATACGTACGTAGGTACATACAGGGGAAATGAATTTTCGCCCAGTCGTTTTGAAAGCTCTCGCTTCGTTTGGTCTATTAAAGCTGATAAATAATTACAAACCTACATATTAAATCTAAACTATACAAAACAACACACATTTTACTTGCTTTAAAGTGTGTTGTAAAGTAATAGCAATAATGGTTCTTTAGTAGATGGTTTACGCAACAGTTATGCAATTATCCTGGAGAAAATAAAGTGCACCCACCCATTTTTAACAAATAGTAAATAATAATATCTGTCAGAATTGCAGCAGATCCTTAACTCGGCAATTGCGGTGATCGCATCTTCGCAACGAGACTGTAATTTGGCAATTAAGCAATGTTTATTTAGGAACATTTTGGTGCAATAAGGCTAACCCAGTTGCACAGTGTGAGTGCTTTCGTGTCACTGGCTTGGCAATGACACATTTAAAGTCGCCGTGTAGCACTCGACTCTATACTTAAAACGGTTTAAATTTAAAGTTTATTCAGAGAAAAATTTCAAACTACTATAATCGATGGCATTGCCAATATAAGGCAGTTTTAAAATAGGCTACCAGTAGAATCCAAAAACAGTATAGGTATACTTAAAATTCTATGTTCACATCTTTAAATAAGAAGCTGCAAAGATCCCTTTCTACAACCGAAATTATAGTTATTTAACAAACAAGTATGTTAATGAGAGCGATTAATAATCGAGATATTTTAATTGTAGAGATTATTAATCGCCGATTAACATACGAGTTAGTTACAATATTTTATTAATTTGAAGAAAATCTAATTTTATTCCATGAAAAGAATTTGACACTTAAAGTGTTGACATTAATGGTACCGGGTGATCATAAATGCAGGGTAAATAAATCAAACAAGTAGAGACACTCACTGTCGGTGCCTTTGATTTGAATGACCTTGAACGGCTCCTGGGGGGTACTTTCCGATAGTACTAACAGATGGTGCCACTACTTTATCACATACATAGATATATTAAACAAAATACAGCCATGCGCGGTAAACGTATGTTCGTGCTTAGAAAACATATCAAAGAATTCGGTACATATCTCCATTTCATTCTGTCACGCATGTAATGTATTTGTTTTTTCTTTTTACTAGTTAGCCGTAAGTCGCACGAATTTCGAGTGCTTTGTTTTGAAGTATCATTCAAATTTCAAAATACGCCAAACTGGTAAATCACGTAGTTTATTGAAATAATAAAGAGCTCAATTAATATTTATAACCAAAATGAGGACTTGTATTCTGTATTCCATTTCTTATAGTCATTTTTATGAAGATTTATCCTTCCATCGGTGCGTGTATTTTGTTCGAATTTCTCTCAATATCGCATCAAAGTAGCATTCGGCTGTTCCATCGAATAACACAGTATGTGATAATGAGTAAAATTGTGGGAAACAAGGAAACACTTTAGATCGATGGCCACACACTCTGCATGCATTCCCAAAGTTAAATCGCGCAGTCTGTATTAAGATATAATTTTTACTGTCTGACAAAAAATGTTGCAACCCTAAAGTTTCATGGTAAAATGTAGGTACTGTGTTTTGAAATCCAATGGGTGGGCGGAAGTGAGGATTAAATTAATTTTCTACACAGTATCTACAAGAACAGTTTTATTATTCTATTTACTATAGCTACACGATTTTTTTTTATCAAAAAGAGATGCTGGACAAACAATAAAAATAACCAAAATTTATAAATTACCGCCCTGCACACCAATAACAAACACTCAGAAATTAAGGTTATGTAGGTACGTTGAGTGAGCATGTCTGCAACAAAACACAGTATCTCGTAGATACTGTGTTATACACAGAATTTTGACAAAAAAGTTTGCTCTAAGTGTTTTTTCTAAAACACAGTAACTACCAGATACTGTGTTTTCTTTGGTTCTTTTGAACATTATAATGACTTGCTGTGTTTTGAGTTGGAGAACAGAAGAAATTCATGTAGATACTGTGTTTATGGGTAGCTGTAAATAGGTAACCAGTATAGATCTGATTAGCTAGAAAGATGCGGGACAACACAGTATCTACATATGAACATTCAGCTCAATTTCACAAAAAATGTTGGATACTGTGTTTTTCGATGGAGCAGCCGCATTGCTTGCATAGAAAAGTGAAACAGTAAAAAATTCTATTTTGAAAAATTTATTAGTGGCACTGTAAGTCTATGTCAAATTCGAGGTTAGCAGGTTAGGTTTTGCGTCAGTTTTGACACAAACTGACGGAAAACTAAAGTTTTTGATTGTCAACAAATGTCACGTTGACGGAATTGTGCTACAAACCTCAAAGTGACGCATATGTCAGAGGATTAAACATGGCGGACGTGGCGGTACTCTCCTATATACACTGACTCTGCATGTATGTACGCTGATAAATGGTTGAGATTTTTTTTTCTTAGGTTGGCACTGTTTATGTTGGCGGCACTGTACGTCTATGTCAAATTTGAGGTTAGCAGGTTAGGTTTTGCGTCAGTTTGTGTCAAAACTGACGCAAAACCTAACCTGCTAACCTCAAATTTGATATAGACTTACAGTGCCACCAACATGAACAAATTTTTAAAAATCGTTCATTAATAATATATCATTCATTAATAAGGGTCATTAATAGACGATTAGGTACATTAATGAAACCCATAAATAAACGATCAACGAAAAAAAAACATTACCTAATGTTAGTGCTCAATTACGTTTTCTTTCACCACAATTTTTTCAACAAAAAACAGATTTTGTTATAATTTAGCACATATTTACTACAACTACTGGTAGAGTAGCTGACTTGTTAAATGACCATTAACGAAGTTTTACACAATTTATTTCTTTTTAAATGATTTCAGAAGCTTTCACACGCATTGTCATTATGTAAGGAGCGAAACAAAGAAGAACGGTAACTTAACGTGTAAACTACGCTAGATGCGAAACTCTTCGGCTGCTCGGGTGGAATTTGTAGGCAAGAGTAGTCGCAGTTGAACGAAGAGGACGCGACCTTCCTCTTGACTGAAGTTGTTACTGAGTTTGTAAACCTCAATAGCTTCGTGAATCTTCCTACCAAAGAAGAATGAGACTCTGCCGATGATAGAAACTGTATCGAAAGAGATCTTATGGCCAGTAGCTCATAGATGCGATGACTGATGATGATGCAAGATCTCACCTGAGATAACGCTCGTGTTCAGATATATGAGTTTCACTGAACGTCATGTTTCACCATTGTATACAGCATTGCAAGAGGAAGCGACACTACAAAAACAGTTCAATAACATAATGTTTAATTTATCCCTGGAAGAATGGACAATTTGTGAGATCTTGTTAGGATATTTAAACTTGGTGGATACAGCGGAGAAAGACTATTGGTGAGGGGAGGATCGGTTCTCGAAGGTTTAGATGGCTGTGGATGATGATGACGATTGAAGGCAGACTGTATATCCCTAACACGGTAACCATTGCTTCTATGAGCTTACCAAATATGGTTCAATTCATCGTGGATGTTATCAGGTAGGGAGTGAATTGATGACGGAATGTGTGTGTTGAATGATGATGATGGACTTGACACGTGCTGAATCAGTGAGGAGATCTGAAGATTTTATAAAAGAAAGAACCGTTCAATTTTTGAAGTTACGTCGCGGGAAAGTGAAGGTAAAGACATAACCTAATTGGTGCACTTGATTTGGTCCATAACTACCATAGTATTACCTTTATCTGTGGACATAATTACGATACTCGAATTAGCACTTGCGCTGTTAAAAACATACCTTTCCCTTTTGATTACGTTTTTTCGAAGCGGACAAGATCAGTCATGTCTTCAAGAAGCGTTCTCACCGAAGATTAAGCCGCACTGATAATCACTGCCGTAGGGATGCTTTATGCTTTTAGGAGAGTATACGATGAAAGATTTATAACCAGATAAAACCACTCTGCACTCTGCAGCGAATTCACTTGATGATATCAAGGAATGACACTAAGGTTTTCGGACCTGCGTGTAGATTATCAAGTCGAGCAAAAGACAATTCCAAACGTAGGCCTAAAAAGTGTCCAGAAAAGGCATTAAGATTTTTTGAAACTTGAAATTCATTATTTGCAACATGACGTATACATACAAAGTAAGAATCAATAATAGTAATCAATATTACTAAAAATCCGAACCAAATTTTTAAATACAATAATTCTAGATAAATTACAACCCTTTCCAACAAAAGCGAGGAGTAATAAGGTTATAGATCAAATCGATCAACAACAGACGCGATGTTTATAATACGTCAGGTACTTAATAAAGCCATGGAATTTAATTCGCTTGTTTGTATGCGTTTCTGTCGAGCAATACCGCTTGACGTAATAACAATTAAAAAAGGAACGCTCCATATAACCTTGTAAAATTAATAAAAGACTTAAACGCCAACACAGAAACAAAGATGCAAGTAGAAAGTCAAATGACAAGAAATTACGACTTGCTATTTAATTTGGTGATGGGCAAATTTATCGCGAACGTTAAGAATTTACAAGGTTATAGATTGAACGATTACAATATTTGAATTGTAGTTTACATAGATGATACATAAGTTTAATGTCAGTTCTAGAGAGTACATCACGCAGGCCTGTACCCAGAAACTAATTTTAGGGGGCGCCCAGGAGATCTCAGGGGGATGTTACTAAAATACGCTAAAATATTTCAGTGTGGTAATACTTAGCCACTTTTAAAAAAAGTTCAGATAAAGACGTGTCCAAAAATTCTTCGTTTTTGATTTATAGTTAAAGTTTTCTAAAAAATATGATTTCGTTAATAGTGCAGCCATTTAAACCAAATTTGGTACAGAGTACCTTTAAAATGTAATACTATCAAGCTTTACAATTACTTAGAAGCGGAGATATGGGTAATCGGTATCATAAATTGAACGAAAAAAATAGAAACTCTAGAAAATTAACGCGATCTCATTTTCAGGTGTCATATAATTTTATACAGAAAATGTTTCTTCGATGTTTTTGCTATCTTTTATAGTTCTCTCATTTTGTTCAAAATGACGTTAATTACATGTTATTCCGAAATGGTCATTGGATCCAAAGCCAACAGCTGCAGAGGTTTCTCCTATACGATCGGTTACAATATGATCTTGCAGTTTTATCTTTGTTTTTCTCCTGGGCTTCGGCATGGACATAGTTGCATTGTCGTCCTCAATTAACATATTAACATTTTTATTATTTTGTCAAATTTAGTGCCAGTTCTCATTTCTTCAAGAGATTTTGTAGCAGCATTTGTAATATCAAATTAATCTTTCAAACTTCATTCACGTGCCTAGAGGACTTTGTTCGCGAACTCTAAAGTATTTGAAATCGTTTTCGTAAAAAAGTGTTTGGAATTAATAACAGCCAACAATGCAGGAGCCTCTATCACATGATTTCGATCAATTTCAGTATTGCTTGATGCATACTGTAAAGCCTTCAGAATTTTTCGGTAGTTTTTAAAAATAATAATGGTCGCATTTCGAAACCCCGAGAGAGAGAGAGAGAGTATGACTTTCGCATGGAGTTGAATTGATTGTTTTTCTGAGGAAGAGATAGAGCATGGCACATTGATCAAAGAATTGTTTAATATCTGGAACAGCATTTGTTGTTCTTACAATAACGAGGTGTAATCTATAATTACAGCAATGCACGTACGGGATCATTCTGTTCGATCATTCTCGTAGTAATGCTTGAAATCCTCCGTTTCGACAGCTAATAACTAAAGCACCGTCATAGCACTGGCTCAGAATTTTGTATGTGTCTACTATCTAGGTAGGCCATAATCATAAAAAACTTTTATTCTCAAATCTGTAAAGGTTTGCGTCTATTTCAGAACAAAATTTTAATTGTTAGACTCGATTCCTTGACTTTACCATTAAAGACATATCAAACTGCTATTGCAATTTTTTTTCTATTGTTTATATAGCGTGTGACATATTTTAAAGCTAGCTGTAGCCCGCGGCGTATGCCGCAATTTAAACACGTAAAAGTCCACAGTTATCAAACACAAGTGTCATGTCAACCGAAGCATCAAGAACTGGATTTGTAAGGGTGCGTTTAAACGAATCGTGTGGGCGACCGTGGGTCCCATTCAGTAAGAAAGTAATGTACTTGCGTTCGGAGTTTTAAAAAACACACCAAAAGACATAATAGATAATTGTTTTCTGTGATAATATCACTATTAAGAGTAATAGGAAGTTTGTTTACAAAAACCCGAAAATAGTAAACCGTTGAATGAAACTTTGATACTTTCGTCATTTTAACATGGCATGTAGTGTTGTGCATTATTTTAGAGGTATGTTGTCCTAGTATTGCAATTTCTACAAGGGTGCTCACATTTTCCCCTGACTACAGGCCTTACAATGTAACAATTACAAATGTACAGATTAAATTGATGGTTATACACTGTTTGCGGTTTTCGCGGTTACCTGAATTATTCTTATTAACATAGAATTTCGGTTTAGAGAGCGTAGTTTTTGTGGATAAACACCTAGCATTCTCGGGCTTAATGTTCCTTGCACCTTGTGAACTCGAGCAAAGATCAACGCTATGGCCATGCTCTTTGGTGGCACGTGTAGTTTGAGTACCTTGAGAACGAGGATACTTAGGCAGATTTGGCCTTGTTGCTGTTTGTGCAGGTGCACCCATATTGTCATTATGTCAATGCTGGGTGTTTAGCCATAAAGACTACACGGTCTAACCGAAATTCTATGTTAACCAGAATAAATCGATGGTTGTCTTAAAAAGCGTTATAAATTAGAAATCGATATACACATGATCAAGTAAGTTAGGTACTTCCAATATTCTTCTTAACATGGAATTTCGGCTTAGACCGCGTAGTATTTGTATATGACCACCCAGCATTTTCTGGCTTAATGTGCCTTTCACCTTGTGAAGTCGAGCAAAAACCCGCGCGATGGTTATGCTCTTTGGTGGCTCGTGTTGTTCGAGTATCTTGAGAACGAGGATACTTAGGCAGATTTGGCCGTTTTGCTATTTGTGCATCCATATTCACTAACGTTTCGCAAGACTTTGCAGCTTGCATCATCAGAGTCACGTCACTCCAAGCGGCTGGCACAGAGGTTTATAAATAGCTCCACAACGATTGTCAGTTCTCCTACCGAGCTTTGTAGAGTAGTGGTTATCACATCTGCTTAGCATTCGGGAGGTCGCGGGTTCGATTCCCCTGGCCGTCTGCTGTGATTCAGGTTTTTAGGTGGTTTTCCTGAGTCAAGAGAGTACTTTCTCTGAGGCGAATGTGGGGCAGTACTTCTCCACCTTCCCTGGCCTTTCTTCCATTCTCCACCCCTCCTTTCTCTTTCCTATCGTATAATTCCCGTTCTTGGCTGAAGAGCGTGCAAGGTCCCTATAGCAGCCCGCCCCCAGTTGGGGGAATTGAAATGATCCCGAACCTTTTACCTTTTCTTACCTTCAGTTTTTAGTGCGACTTTTACTCTGATAGTGCAAGCTGCAAGGTCTTGCGAAACGTTAGTCAATATGGGTGCACAAACAGCAACAAGGCCAAATCTGCCTAAGTATCCTGGTTCTCAAGGTACACAAACAACACGTGCCTCCAAAGAGCATGATCATCGCGTGGATCTTTGCTCGAGTTCACAAGGTGCAAGGCACATTAAGCCAGAGAATGCTGGGCGTTTATTTAGAAAGACTACACGGTCTAAGCCAAAATTCTATGTTAACAAGAATAACTCTGGTATAAATAACTAATTTTAAGTAAGTAATCATATTACCTGGTTGTGTACTACTAGTTACCACGGTAATATGTGTAATGTAATGGTTTTAGTGTAAAAGTTTGATATCAAATTAAAAAAAGTTAAAATAATAGAGTATTAAATTACAAAAATGAATTTTAGTATTAAAAGTATATCAAAATTATTAATATGTATTTGGCAAAGAAATGAAATAGAATTAAAATTCAATTGAATGATGCTCTATAAGAAACAGAAAGGTTCTAACATAATTTAATTATTATCTGAAATAAAGCCGAGGATTAGTATCAAATACCTATTCGAGAAATATCATTCAAAATAGTGGGTGTGAAATAAATATGATACTGATATTATATAGTGTTGGATTTTAAAAATGTGCTAAAACAATATCACTAAGGAGATATTTATTATAAATAAGATGTACAAATAATTTTGACTGGAAAAGATGTCAAAAGTTTGTAAGCGACTGAAAATTTTAAAATAAATCATTTATTACATGATTTTAAATCTATTTGGTATGTGAAGTGTTATATATTATAATCAAATTATCGGAAATAGTATAAATAAAATTTTTAAACAATTTTACATTGAGATGTCATGGTGGAAAATAGATATGGTGAGAGTGGTATATGTTAAACAGTTATAATCTACAAAAGCGATTTCTGGAATTGGATGCAGAAATGAGTTTATTGTCGCTTAATTACATCATATGAATTGTATGGCGGGGGATAACTTTACTGGAAGTAGCTTACATCGAGTTTGATAGCAGAGTGAAAGTCTTTTGGTATCGATAAAAGGGTTTTCGTCTACTGGAATTGTACTTCGCCAAGCTTGTTATTGAAGTGACGTTTTGGACTTGCACCTAGTAAAGGTTCGTGGTACTAGGTTGTCAACGGTTTGTGATTTTGGAAGGAAGGCGTGGCGGTTTGCTTCTGGTCAATCAATTCTGTTGGAAGAAATAGCAGGTGTCTTGTCGTGTTTGGCTGAGAGGTGTTTGGGCTTCCTGGTGGTTGATTGCATTTATACTAGCATTTGTGTGAACATTGGGAGACTTCTGTGAGGTTACTGGATGCATTTGGATTGGTAAAGCAACATATCAGGGTCCATAGACAGCTGACAGGCTACAGGTATTTATGGAATGAACTGAAAGTAAAACTTAGAAAGAGTGAAGTGAGGTAATTATAAAAGGGATTACTTACTATTTAATGTTTGTTGAATGACACGTAGTGTAACGAAAATGTATTTTTGCACTCATGATTTCAAAATTCATATTTCCCGGTCATTCCCGATGCGCCGAAAATGACTTTTCCCGCACCGGGGTGTTTTTTACTTTCCCACAAAAACTATGGCAATTGTGTGTTCCAGGGGCGCTGTAAACGTCAACAAAAGCTAACAGGTGCTAGGATACGCATAAAAATTTAGTAATTTGTGCTGCCAACTCAGTAAAGTTGTAAAACACTAAATAATATTTTTTAACTTTTTTAAATATTTTGAGTTATTCGTTACAAAAAACATTGTACCTACCTCTTTCGGGAAGAATTTTCCCGAATTCGCACTATATGCAGCACTCCCTTCGGTCGTGCTGCAAACTAAGTGCTCATTTGGGAAAATTAACTTCCCGAACTTGTTAGGTAAATAACTATTGTAATTGATTTTACATTTGCATAGTTTTGATGTAACAGTGACAGACATACAAATTGCCACATCATTTTGAACTTGGTTTTCATTAAACAAAAATAAATTTTTAGGAATAAGTAGAAACAGTCTTGATTGTGCGAGAACCCGACCTATGTTTCTTAAGTAGAAATGTTTTTTACTAGAGCTAGAAATATTTAATAACATTGATAATTCATAATTTATAAAAGGGTAAATGAGTTACTTAACTTCATTTTAAAAGAGAATTGATTAAAAATAAACTAAAGCATAAGCAAAGTCAAACGTAATAGCTAAAGCATAAACAAACAAAAAACCAAAATTATGACAATCCTAGTATTCACTGGGAAGATATTAATTAATGGTGAAAGCCTAGAGGAAGTCCGTCACGAAATTAAAATTAGCAGGGATAACCAGATTCACGAACTGCAGCGGAAAGTTCAAAGATATTTTAAATGCGAAAACCTTTGACCAAAGTATACTCCCTGTTGTAACCTATGGAACAGAAATCTTCACATCCTCACATTCAAAATAAGTAACTAAAAAGTTAAAAGTTGCCCAGAGAAAAATGAAGCGGTTTATTCTTGGGATCAAATTGATAGACCGAGTGAGAAATGAAGACATTCGACAGAGAACAGGAGTAGCGACATAATCAAAAAGGTCACCAGGCTAAAATACAGCTTGGCTGGACACCTGGCGAGATTCACTCACGACAGATGGATGAAGAGAATAGTAAAGTGGAGACCTCGCATGGACAAACGAAGCAGAGAAAGACCACCAGCCCAAGACTGGATACAAGCCTCACAAAACCGAAATCAATGGAGACATCTAGGGAAGGCCTGTGTCCAGTATTGGACGAGAGAGGCTGAATCATGATGCGATGATGATGCCTGTGTTATGACGTGGAGCTCAATGGTGCAGCTACCTCCACATTTACAGAAAGTTTGTGGAAACG
This sequence comes from Agriotes lineatus, assembly GCA_940337035.1. NCBI lineage: Eukaryota > Metazoa > Arthropoda > Insecta > Coleoptera > Elateridae > Agriotes > Agriotes lineatus. The sequence goes on along the minus strand of OW679197.1, from coordinate 150,354,152 downwards.
ATAACGACTGAATTATTTGATACCAATCCAGATGTAAGCTTTAAATAAGTAATTCGTACACTTGATTTCAAACTAATTTCAAATGTTCACATAATCCAATTTGGACTAATGTTGACACAATTTCACAATTTCAAGGAACCTAGCTCAAATAAAGGTTTGCCACATTAATATTCGTAGCATAAATAAAAATTTTGATCAATTTATTTTATTCCTTGAGCATGTAAATATAGACTTTGACATTCTTGTTTTAAGTGAGTCTTGGAGAGTTCTTGATGTAAATGATTACAATTTGCCAAACTATACGCTGTGTTACAACGAAGGAAATTTCAATCAAAATGATGGAACAATTATATCTATTAAATCGGACATATATCAAAATTCAAATCGCATAAAAATCAATGAGGTAAATTTCTTTTACGTGTCACATGCAAAATTAATAATATACAAATGGGGCTTATTGCAGCATACAGACCACCATCAGCCAGTACTAAAATATTTATTGATGATCTTAAACCAACACTAAAATATGCTAAGTTACCATTGGAAATGTTTATTAGTGATATAAATATAGATATCACTAATGAGCTAGATAACAATACACATGATTATTTAAATGCATTACAGGAGTTTGGTTTTGCCACTTATTTAAGCGCACCTACTCGCGTAACAGAAACTTGTAGTACATGCATAGATCATATTTTCATAAAATTTTCGGACGTAAAAGTCACCAAGATTCAACCAGCTGTTTTAAACAACGCTTTTACAGATCATTTCCCTGTTCTGCTACAGGTTCTCATTGACACTCCATACTTATTTATAAAACAGATTGCGAACAAAAACATGTGCTAAACCATATTAAATTAGTTGATTAAAAATGAAAATTGGGATACTGTATTAAACACGCATGATGCAAACTCAGCTACATCTATATTTATGAAATCTTATTCGAATTACATTTCTAAAGCTACCAGAACTATTCATACTACATCTCGAAAAGCTAAACTTAAACCCTGGATAACTTCTGGTCTAAAAAATAGTATAAGGCAGAGAGATAAGCTTAGTAGCTTAACATTACGAAATACACAAAATGCTCAACTAAAAATTGAATTCAGAAATTACAGAAATTTATTAAACTTATCCGCGCGGCAAAAAGTAATTATTATTAAAAAAACTTAAATCGGAAAAAAATAACAGTAGAAAAGTTTGGGAAACAGTATTAGAATCCATAAATTCCAGAAGAAATGTGTCGCATATTGGTAGCATAAAAATAGAAAATGATGTAGAAACTGACGATAATAATAAGAAAAGTAACTGTTTTAATCAGTACTTCATAAATTTTGGTAAAACCCTAGCAATGTAAGTTAAACAAAACCCATCAACATCTGAACAACATGTTTCTTGTACCGGTAACGGATTCGGAAATACTTAGACATATTAACTGCGTAAAACCATACTCAGCCCCCGGACCAGATGGAATAAATAACAAAACAATTAAAAGCATGGGTAACTATATCTTAACACCTCTGAAACACATTTTTAATTTAGCTTTTGCAAGAGGAACATTTCCAAATGAATTTAAACAGTCACTAACCAAACCACTTTTCAAATATGGAGATAAAACTAAGGTTAATAATTATCGTCCAATTACTTTAATAAATAATATAGCGAAGATATTAAAAAAATGTTTAAAAGAAAGGTTGATGTTCTTTTAAATAAATATAATTTATTATCAAATGTACAATATGGGTTTCGTGAGAATAGGAGTACAGAAGATGCAATTATTTGAAGTCACAAAACTTTTATACAACAATTTAGATAAAAACCTGAAAACCATTGTTGTCTTTATGGATCTTGCCAAAGCCTTTGACACGGTATGTCACAATATTCTTGCCTATAAGCTTGAAAGATATGGAATATGCAAAATTGCACATAAATTATTCAAAGACTATCTCATCAATAGAACACAAAAAGCACTAATTAACGAAGCTGTCAGTGATGAACTTGTGGTAGAATATGGGGTACCACAAGGTACGGTACTCGGGCCAATTCTCTTTTTGCTATACATAAACGATCTTCTCAATATAAAAATGCACTGAAAAAAGTATCGTTCGTGATATCAATAAAGGGCGTTTATTGAGGGTCATTTAATTGATATAACGTACAATTCGTTAATACCACGAAATAAAAATGCGCCCTACTTCATTAGCTAATAATCGCATTCATTAAAACAACAAATATTCATTCATTGAAAATTAAGTACGACTGATCATAATTTAATGTAACTATTTATTGGTTACATTAAAATGGTTGTATATTTGACGAACATTTTTTTGGTACCAACATTATATTAATAAACGCATTCATTAATCACACCAAAAAGTCTCCATAATCTACAACATCATTTCAAGGTACTATGTCATCGACTAGTAATCGACATTCATTGGTTTGATGACAAAATTCGTATTCTTATAATCACAAGTTATAGTTTAACTAAAGTGATTTATAATATCAACGTTGAAGTTTATTAGGTGATGAAAAGCGTTATTGTCTCAATGAAAATTTTTATTGAGGCAACACACTCGGTTATTAGCAAATGTGCATTTTTCAGATTCGACGCGTATTGCATATTGTATTTCAGAATCAGTTTGTGCTTCTGAATCTAACGACAGCGACGTACGCTCCACGTTTTAAGTTTGCCAAACTTTTATAAGTGTAAGTGTTCTTACTCGATCAAGGTAAGTGTCTACACCCATTATATAGTACACAATATGTATATATGCGCCGATAGTGGTTTCTGGAAGCTGCAAATAATTTTTGTAGGGCGACAATAGGGTCCATTTTATTAACTTTTTTGCTTACGTTTATAAAAAAGCCGGCGTAGGCGTTGTTTAGATTTGAGGAAACAATAAGAACTTTTCTTTCAAACATAATGCAAAACATAAGTTTACTAATTGATGTTTGTGTCTACTTGCAGAAGCGCATAACGTTTGTTCCTTCTTGTTGACAATAATGTCAGAGATAAAAACATTCGAGGCCTACTGGACGAACTTAGAGGGGAAAGACTAAATGAGAGTAGGTATTTGTGTAACTTTCAAAAGGAATGTGTACTATATGCAGTTTTGTCTTACAGATAGTCGAGATGCTGTCATAATGTGGGCTCTGCATGGTGCTGACCCAGAAAACAGTGCGGAAAGATCCGAAAACAGGAAAGAAAAAATCACGACTAAATAGGTACACTATCAAAGATTCTCAAGAATATTCGTCGGTAAATGTGCTCAGGAAGTTGAAGACCACATTCGTCACCTAAAGACAATCAAGAACAATATTCAACCGCTGATTTTGAGTGTGGGTGAAAATATAATAAAAATAAACGAAATATACGTACATATATTTTGATGACATAAAATACTCATTTACCAACTTCTTAAGAGCTGTAGACACATGCTACAAAATAATGTATGTATTTAATTTAGATTTTCCTCCGGAATTCCTCATGTTTTAGATGTTTCTTGATACCTTTTTTTCGATATGACAAACAGAAACTCTTTTTGTAAAGTACATATTTTGTCGGATGCTTTGTTGGCATGTAATTAAACTTTGAAATGAATAAAATTTGACTTAAAAAGTCAGTGTTAATGATGGTACAAATTTTAAAACCCACATTTGCTTTATATATTTATATCTCATGACTTCAACATAAATACAACAAAAGCCGCACAAATCGTGAAAAAAATTATCACTTTCTTGCTATTTTGTCATGGAGGCAATTGCTTTTTTTTGACTTGTCTTGTAAACAAAATTACAGCGAAATTATTGTTTCATCCTAGGTTTTGTGTCATGATTCAAAGTGAATTCTTATTTTCTTTCGAAAAATCAAAATGTACAAAAGTACGTTCACACTACGATATTTTTTTAAATAATGAAAACTATGTGAAGTATGATAGATCATAGCAAATTATCATTTTTATGATATAATTAATAATTTCTCAGTTATGTAAAATATGTATTGTAATAGTAATAATTATGAAATAACAACTATGATCATGGGTATACTTACAATTGAAAAAAAATGTTGTAATTTAAGAAATTTCTTAAGGAAGTATGAACCTAAAAACATTGTAAAACAATATTATTGGTTGAACAACTTATATTGAAGCTAGGTAATTTAATTACAATATAGAATAAGACGATAAATACAGCATTTTATTTTATTTGTATGCTTAACTGCTTGAGATATTAATTGATGTACTGATTTTACTATTGAGCTTTTTACGATTTCAAGTTTTTTTTATAGGTCATTTCTGGTTTACCCCATTTTTTTAATAAACCACCCTGTATATTATGTAATTAGCTAAAAGTCACATCTCCTGTGAGATAGCTGAGATTTTTGGCTTCAGAGAGTTACTGCAGCATTAAAAAATTCTGTGTAGATTTAGAAAGAAGCACATTAGTTATTCTATTTTTCTTTAAACTGTATTTTGTGTTCATTTCAAAAAGTTAAGTCAAATGAAAAATGGGTGAAGAAGTGTCTGCTGGTAGATTAATGGAGAAGACAATAAGAATGTTTATTTTATTTTTACGATTTTGTTTGTGTCCACAGATTTTATACTGTTTGCGTTATGAAGACTGTTGAAGTTTAGTTCATATTTTATTGAAGTACCTTAGCTGGTATTATAAATTATGTATAGTTACCAGAATTGTGTTTCTGTAATAAACTTTTAATAAATGCTTGGATTTTTTGTTCCCTAATCCCTAATATTAGTAGATCCATGCGATGATGCGAACAATATACAATAATAGTAATAATAATAAAATAACAATAATGATATTAATAAAAGAAATAATTAATACTATGAATGATGGTAATGGTATTAACGAATGAATTAATAAATCAATGAAAATCAAAAGATTAATTAAATACAGGCGGACTTACTTCAATAACATAATTTCATCAGCCTAATCAATAGATTCATGTATTCAATAAATCAATTCATCACGTAATGAATGACGTTCATCATTCCTGGTATAGAAATTAATACATTTGTTGATTAATGAAATAACTGTGTTTATTAAAACAAGAAACAATGTCAATTAACTTGGTCATTGATACAATGAATAACAACGTTAAATAATACCCGTGTATTAATAATTTTATAAACTGTGTTTCATCTAAGCAATAACACTTTTCGTTGGACCAAAATTAATAAACTAATCATTGATACAATAACTGTTTTCGTTGAATACATGTTCATTTTTGGTTCAGTGTGGGTGGTACAATGATTTCGTATGCCGATGACACAACATTAATTATTTCCGCCGACACCTGGACAAATGCCACTGAGAAAGTGGAATACGCTATGTCACTTGTAAACAACAACTTGAAATAGACTTACTTACAATAAACTACACCAAAACAAATTTCATATGTTTCAGTATTCAAAAAAGTGAACATCCTGATATTGCAAGTATTCAAATACACTCAAATTCTTGCTTAAAGGAACACAAACTGAACTGTTCGTGCGACATATCAATACAATCCACAAAGCATATTAAATACCTCGGAATCTATATTGACTGTAATTTAAGATGGGACAAACACATAAACAACCTGTGTAACAAAATCAGAAAAACACTACACAAATTTAAAACACTAAGCTCCATATTTCCACTGCAAATTAGCGCCTTAGTAGAGTCACAATTACAGTATTGCATAACTGGTTGGGGTGGTGTGTATGACGTAACGCTGAAACCGTTAGAAGTTTTGCAAAACTATGTCTTGAAAATTATCTACAAAAAAGATTATTTATACTCCACAGTGTCGCTATACAACATTAGTAACTTTTGAAATGTACGTCAACTGTATACTTTAAGAACAGCTATTTATTTGTATGAAAATCCAAGTGAACTAACTATCAGTGAACATAATTATTCAACTAGAAGTACCGTAACAAGAAGTAATGTCTTCATTCCTAAGTGTGTTAAAAAAATTAGACAACGCCACATTACATATACAGGGGTAATAATTTTTAATCAAATGCCTTCTACATTAAAATCCATCAATAGCTTGTACTTATTAGTAGCTTCAGCGTACTTATGCGAACGTTTTGTCCGTCCGTCTGTCTGTCTGGATCGCCTGTAACTTTCGAACGGCTACAGATATCGAAATTTTGAAAGGGGGCAAAGTTGTTGCTAAGGTCCCGAGCACCTTCATGCGCTATTTGGTTTTGGCGAAAGGTCAACCTGTTTTCGCAGTGCTGAAGCTACTCTTTAGACCTGTACTTGAGCAGTTTATTTACAAAAAAAACGAATAAATGGATACGTGAGGCTAAACCTAATCCTTTTAACTTGTTTGAATAAAAATCGTCTCTCTACCACAATCTGACTGCTCTTGCTCTTAATTTTACATTATTTTTGTTATTGCATTATTTTGTATTTTCGTGCCACGCACAAGCATTTTGTTGCTTATGTGGCAGTAGATTTTTTTTACATATGTAGTAAATTATAATTTTTATATTTATGTCAATAAACTTACTTACTTACTTACTTACATATACAGTGTGTTCAAGATAATGGGGGCCAGTATGGGGATCTCGGTAATTGTAAGAGATACAAATTTGGTTAAATAGGAAGAAATTTGCGCAATTAAAGGACTAACAAAATTACGCCGAGAAATTCTTAATATGATTTTTCGTCTTTGAATTATCTAAAAAAACGAATTTTTTGATTTTCTATTTTATTTTGTTCTGAAGTTAATGTTGAAGTTAGAGCAAAACTGATTAAACTTCTTTGTAGCAACTTCTAGTGGACTTAACCATGACGTTATCAAATGTTTTATCCCAAGTTTCATCTTCGGGAAACCATCATCAACTTAATTTTTTTAAATACGGTGCTGATTTTTTATGCCAAATTTTTAAAGCTCTTTCTATTCTGAATTCAACAATGTACCACACATTATGATTTAATTACTTTTCGAGCCTTTTTTTGACCATCATCAAGAAGTCTTTGGATACGGACCTAGAGCATTTCATACACTGTTTCAGGGTTTGTAATTTAAAGAAAGGGGTAATAAGCCTCACTGAATGTTTTTTTATTTCTAATTTTAATTAGTGTTTATAAGTAAGAAAAATAATCAATAAATTGATTAATTACTATTGAAAATTATTTGTATTCCAAGACCAATTTTAAATTACAAAAACTAAAACAACATATGAAATGATCTAGGACACAGGTCCGTATCCAAAAATTCCTTGATGGTGGTTTCCAAAGACTAGAAATGTAATTAAACCATAATGTGTGGTACATTATAGAATTGAGACTAAAAAGGATTTTACAAATTTGGCACCGTATTTAAAAAAATGAAGTTGATAATGGTTTCTCGAAGACGAAAAGTCGGATAAAAAATTTGATAACGTAAAATTTAAGACCATAAAAAGTTGATAAAAAGAAGTTTTGTCCGTTTCGCTCTAACTTCAATATTAAGGCAAAAAAAATAAAATAGGAAATCCTAAAATTCGCTTTATTTTTAGATAATTCAAAACAGAAAAATTGTATCATGGGTTTCTAGGTGTCACTTTGTTTGTCCTTTAATTGCGCAACTTTCTTCCCATTTAACCAAATTTGTATCTCTTACAATTACCAAGATCTCCATACTGGCCCTCCTTATCTTGGACACACTGTATATAAAATATTTTCCTAACAAAAAAATCATCTTCCTACAAACACAAAGGCTGGTTTGAAAAATGAACCTTTTAGTGTAATACCAAAACTAATGAATAAAACGTATATCCAATGTCAAAACTTTAGAAATAGTGCTAATAGTAGATTCTGAAGTTTCAAAGTTTACAATGCTACTGACTGGCGCATGGGTGGAAATCGTATAAGCCTTATAATTATTGCAAATTATGCAAACTGTTTATTTGTTTTTGTCCTGGGACGGCTCTATCTTCTTGGTTGTAAAATTAATACTTTTCCGTCTTCCCTCCTCTCTATATGCCCCCAAAATTTTCCGTATTTTTTCCTTCCAAATATCTTTCTAAAAATCTTTCGTTCCCAGATTTACAGTCTCTATTCATCCACATTATTCATGACCTACGTCTCACATCCATATGTGTTAGTCTGACTATTGTTTTGTATAGGTGTAATTTCGCCTTCCTTGAGATGCTTTTTGATTTGAGCGCATCGATCTCTTTTACAATTTTGGTTTTTAATTCTAGTGTATTATTTTTCTCTTCTGTTATGTACTACACTCCCAAATATGTAAAACTTTCTACTCTGTCTATTTCTATCACGCGGTTTTCCCATAACCCGACTTCTAAACTCCTTCTTATTGCATCCGTGTTAGTTGGTCCCATTTTCATTCAGTGTGTTCCAGATTTTTAAGAATATTTTCAGTTTTTGAAAAAACAATTCGGCCTTGACACTGAAGTGAAAACTATTTTCTTTTCTGGTAAACTATCCTTTTTGCTCATGATACGGCAAAATTTTACCAAGAAAAGTTGTTCAGAATGATAAATTATGGCCCTATACAAAATTTCAGGAAGATCTACCTACTCAGATTGTCTAAAACACAATTGAGGATTTTTGCCCTAATCAACCCTTAAAGGTGCGAATCTGCATTCGAGGTGAAAATAGAACCCCTTGTATCTCCTGTGTTTGTTGAGTTAGAGCATTTTTTAGCATATAGATGTTTTTCAAATCTTTAGAAAACGGTTTTAGGTTTTTTTGTAATTTTCACCCTAAAGCCGTAAAAAGGAAAAACTGTGGAGGGGTAGGGAGTTAAAATTATTATTTTTTTTCACTCTGGATTCATTTCAGGTTAATACGGACTGAAAGAATTTTTCTAAATTTCACCCAGGGGGTGTGTTTTCACAAATTTCTCAACATCTCTTAGAATAAAATAAGAGGATTTCTGATATTCCACCCCCAAGTGGTGGAAACGGGTATCCTGCTATAATTTATTAATAGGACATTTAATATATACACATAGTTTTTATTTTATCTATTATTATACTAAAACTATAGTTTTATCTATCTATACAAGGGGAATGACAATTACATGCACATTTTCAGGGGTTACGTGAAACATAAAAGAGTTAAGGAATAGTATATTACATACCGAGGTGGGAAGTGTTTCATTCCTGTCGATAGATTAAGTAGTTAACCGAGACGCGCAGCGTCGAGGTTAACTTTATCTCGAGACAGGAATGAAACTTTTCACCGTGGTATGTATACTATTTTATTCGCAATCATCTAATTTTAAAAATAACTACAATTGAATTCTGAATAATAGATATCTTGATGTAGCAAATATTTTTGTTACCATGAAAACAACCCACTCAATATTTTTGTTACCATGAAAACAACCCAGTCTTCAGGTATGTAATATTTTTCGGGGTATGTAATAATTTCCCGGCTAGTTTCAGTAATCATCTAGTTCCCAGCTGTCATGAAATTGACACATTACAATGTGATTGCGAATAAAACTTTTTTCAGAAGAACATTGTTTCCTTTTTACCTACAATATTGTTTGCAGCCTTTATTAGTTTAGGGCAGTGGTTCTCAAAGTGTGGTAAGCGTACCCCTTGGGGGTACGCAAAAATTTTAAAGGGGTACGTGGCAGGCCAACAAAAAATAAAACAAACCTTTAAATTTAAATAGGGGAAAAAAATATTTGTGTGCTTAAGACCACACGGAAGAAGTGTAAACTTCTATAGCATTGGGTATAATAAAATTCTGCATAAAAAATGACCTTTTATATCACCCTGTATAATTTTCCACCAAAAAAATGAAGTTTTAGCGAAAATATAAGGTTTTGAAAATTTTGAAATTTTTGACTCGCCCTGTATAAGTCAAAAATTATATATAGTGGTGGGGCGACGGTAGACGGGTGGACAGAGTGCATCAGCTGATGTGATGTACACCCCTCCCCCCTTTTTGTTTTTAATATAATAAAATTGTATGTCAGCAATATCTCTTTATTTTATTTAAACATGACGCGTAATTGAGTTACACAGGTTAAAACTATACCTACTAAATAAAAAGGTTTAAGATTTTTTTTTATATTTTCAGTTTACTTACTGATAAGGGGTACCCAAAACTTTTTGTTGGTAAAAAGGGGTACAGTGTCTAAAATAGTTTGAGAACCCCTGGTTTAGGGTATTGATTAAGGGGGTAGGGGGAACTCCAGAATTAATTTAAGATTTAGAAGAAAAAACCAACATTGGCAGTCCATACGAAGAATAGTCATCTTGATACTATTCAATAAAGCAGACATTTTTATAAAAGCAAAATTCTCCAAGAAATCAATAACTACTAGAGCTTTTATTGAAACGCCACATTCAATAGTTTTTTTTTAATATTTACCAACTACCTATAAAATTTAGAATTATAAACCCTCGTATTACAAGATTGTTAAGCTGAATGCACCTTGAATATCAACTATTTCAATGTGAACCGATCAACCATCAATCTGTTAATATGTTTTTTTAACTGTATAAGCCATTAAAACTAGCGTACAGCCATTTAAGCAAGCACAAGTACGTCAGAGGAAATCGAAAGAAATTCAGAAGTAGACAGTCGGGATGGATCAATCAATACTTGACGAATTTGAGTCCAATGACCACCACGTTACCTTGCTTTAAGTAGCTTGTTTCGATAGAGTTAAGCAGACTCAAGGCAGGTCTTTGACTCGTTATCATAGAGTAATGAAACTTTCCACTGGCACAGAATGCCTTTTGTCAACCATTTGTTACGCTAAATATTAGAATGAGCACCGGTTACAAGATTTGTTGTCGATAAAAATTTACTATTAGTGAAAATAACTAAAGGAAAAATAGTTAACATTTTTCCCATCTTTGTCCATCTTATTGCCAACAAGATATGTTAAATTGTGTGATGATTAGGTCTAATCTTAAAACCATGCAAAAATGTATTCATCGATCATCAACTTACAATGTCTATTCCGTGCACAACGTGAGGGCCAAGGTTTCTATTGAAAAAATATATATATTAACAAATAATTTCTATTATACTCGTGGCAGTAACTCGCGTCGTTAGTTATAAATTGCCTCGTTGAGAATTCGTCACTTCTGCAATTTCGTCCGTACATATTATAAGCACTCATATATTATCATTGTATATCTGTATCTATGTAGTGATAAAACAAAATTATAAAAGCAAAACATTTAGTTTTGAGCCAGTAATGAAGCAAAGGTAGCGTTGGGTATATTAGAAACTAGAACTTCGAGGAAATTTTCCATATTTTTCTATAAGAACTCTAGAAAATATCACTATTTTGTTGTACTCTGTACAGCAGATATGGGTATTTTCCAAAATATAAGTGATGGTGACTACGAATGATTTTATAAACTCGTTTGTTAGCAAATTATTTAACCTTGACGAAGATACAGAAACAGTCTGATAATACAAACTACTTACATTTTATTTATTTATCTGTGTTAAATTTGAACCACTTGCAAAGATACTCTGATTTTTCTGAACTAAACTTGTTATTATAATTGCATGCATTAATGCATGTTGCAGTAAAAGAATCTGATCTGTTGAAACAGGATCTGAATGTCTTTCAGATTTGCTGCTATGATTAGCATCCTTAACCATGAAATATAAATCGTCGACTGAAGAAAAGGGCATGATGTCAGAATTTCTCGAAGGAGAGCAGCTGCATACGTCTTATTTCTTATATAAGAAAACTAAGAAAACACTTTAAATAAGTACAAGTATGTCATGTAAAAATAGAAAAACTGAATTTTTGTAGATGAAGACCAGCTCAACAAATTGACTAGCTAGGGAATTACATTTACCGCAAATGGAGATTTCGAAAGTAATTGACCTTAGCAAATCACTTTTCGTATATAATTGTTTGCATTGGCTGCTGTACATTATAATCAGGGTTATTATGTGCTACAGGTTTCTTCTTAAAGAACTTATTTCTGAAAATATGGTGATTATTATATATCCAAATATTTTGGGCAAGTTGTGGCGACAACAATATGGTGATCATCCACATAATTCTCTAAACAATACAGTGGCACTAATAAAATTGTATATACGAATATACGGTATCACTAACCTATGCAGGATTCCAGGACAAATGATAAAACGCAAACAACATTACTTGGCACGAGAGGACACAGTTTTCTATTTCAAAATTGTATTAAATATTATTGTTACGTTAATAATTTATAAAATATACCTGAAACCTTAAGATAATTATTTGAATTGTTCTTCCGTACACTACCATGCTCAATTAAGAACATAAAAATTGACACTGTTAGAACAAACCCTTCCACTATAATTAATTACCTATACAAACACTGCCACAGCCAGTAAAGCATATTCATCCCTCATGTCCATCACAACATATAAACCAACAAGCAAGCTTAAAGAAACAAAAAGGTCAAACCCCTCGCAAGGGCGCATCACGTAAGAGTAAAAATATCTTATCGTTTCTAATAATACTGAAATAATAAAAGGAAACACTTGGAAATATAAAAAAGCTGCAGGCAATGGGATTCCAACTCAGCTTGCTTTCAGCACATGGGTGCGCGATTTCAGTGTCTTGAAGAATCCCGGGCAGACCCAATCGCTAGTTCCGTTCGACCACGACGGCAAACCTCTTATTTTCGCTTTCAGTTGCTTTGTATTAGACGTGCTGATCGTTGCATATTTTTCTCCTTTTTACGACATTTAGCCTGTAGCTGTTGGATCCCATTTTCGTCAAGGGTAAAAAGCTGACCTATATGCAGAATATTACTTTTATCTATTCCTAAGTTACAGCAAACATAGACATTTTATTTTTTTAAAGTACTCACTGTATAAATTTGACCGAAAGTATATTCGGTTTCGTCCCAGATAATCATCTAATCCGCAGGCAAGATTATCCTCCCACCAACAAATACTTTTTGAGCTATACCGTCAATAGACGGACAGACAGACGAAATTAAGAAAACACTTTTTTTCTCATGTAGGGATCCTGAAACGTGAAGATCTGAAAAAACCTCGGAAGGTGATTTTTTTACTACTACAATACCACTTTCGTTTTTCAGGCAAGAGAAGTAAAAATAAACCCCCCACCAATGCTATTAACAATTTGAAACCTCTAGCACATATGCTTGAAAAACACGCCAAAGATAACTATGTTGTCACTGTAATTGGAAATACAAGTAAAGATACAACCAAACAAACCAAATCACTAAAGTAAAATTATCAAAATACTGAAGTATAAAAACAAAAAAAAACAGATAAAAACTATAAACTACACAGAGTCATGCAAAATGAACTGTCGATTTTCTTTGTAGTACTACAACAATAAAGAATAACGAATAAGTGTTCAATATCGATTTTTACTTCCCGGGTCTGGAAGTATTGTAATCGTGAAAAATTGCGAGATTTATTCAGATCCTCGCGTTTCGGGGTCTTTAGATGACGAAAAACATGTTTTCTCAATTCCATCAGTTTGTCTTTTCGTCTGTCTGTCCATTGACAATATAGCTCAAAAATTACTTGTTGAAGAATGATATTTTGCATGCGGATTATAAGTCTACCTGGCCTGAAACCGAATATACTTTCGGTCAAGTATATACTCGTACAAGGTGAGCACCTTACAAAAATAAAATGTTGCTTATTTTTGCTTTAACGTAGGAATCGACAAAACTAATCATTTGCACATAACTCAGGTGTTTACCCTTGATAAAAATGGAACCCGACATATACAGGGTAAACATTGTAAAAAAGAGAATGGGAAACGATCGCTTCGGACCACATCCAACGCAAAGGAAAGGTGCATTGCATTTAATGCAAAAGATAGAAATGTACAAAGATGGCCGCAGATCGAAAGGTGCAGCGAAAGCCGCGTACCGTAGTATCGCAGATAGCAATGCAGAACGATCGATGTGCGCCGTACTTGCTGGGGAAGTTGCGTGTAAAACCGTTTACAAAGTTTTTATTAAAGCTATGATAAGATTTGCACTTCGTTCCACATGTTAGACATGAAGTAATTCAATGTCAACATTTCCAAAGTTACAGTAGTTCAAAAAACTATGGCCACAGCGTGCCAAGGTGTCTTGCATGTGTAAGCAGACACTTGAAAAATTGCAAAAGGAAAATAAAAAATAAAAATCTGAAATGCATCTGCAGCCAAGAAACCACCTAGCAAAATAACAGGTGGAAATTATATGGGCCAAAATCAAAGGTGGGGCTAGTTAAAGCAGTGGAAGAAGAACTTACACTATATATCCTCACCTTAACAAGACTTCAGATTTGTTATACTATCACGTTACCAAAGGAATCTCAATAATTTATTTAAAACCCCAATTCTGCTTGGATCTGTTCTGCAATCACTCGCCAATACTCATTATATATAGCACTCGAGGGTTACTAATATAAATACCTTCAACGCTTTCCTCAAGAGGCACCAACTGGAACTTCTTTCTAAAATTAATTACACAAAGAATGCAATTTAATATTTCTTTAGAAACAGAAAAAGAACTATTTGATGCCTTCGAGCATTTTAACCAAACCATACAGCAATCTCCACGACTCCAAACAAAAAAATCTGGTGTGATACACGCACACAACTTCCTTTTACAGTGATCTTATAATTAGCCAAAAATTTGATTTTTAATTTTTAAGCATTTATCAAAAATTTTCAAAAATTACAAATTTTACAAAAACGGTACAAAATAGAGTGTTAGTTCAAGAGAAAAATTTTCTCTAGAATTTTAAGCTGAATTAAAAAATGTAATAATATACCGGGTGTTCTATTTAAAATATAAGTTAATTAAAAAAATAGAAAAAAACCAAAGAGACCCATTTTAGAAGCATTCAACTTTAAAATCACCTATCTCACATCAATACACATTAAAAATGTAATAAAAATGTAAAGTTTAAAAAAAATCGTTACAGCCGTTTTTGAAAAAATCGAAAAAAACTGAAAAATCACAAGAGTAAACACCTACTTCCGGTTATGCGATTTTCTTCAAAAGCTTGCTGTCTCATCTACAGAGTACACAAAACTTATATATGAAGTTTCAACGCCATAACTCTTTCCGTTATTGAGATATTCTGTTCACAGGCAGACACACAGACAGCCAGACACACAGACAGACCAATGAAAAAAAATATGTTTTTTGGGATCAGGGGACTCTAAAACGTGAAGATCTGTTGAAAACTCAATTTCGAATTTTTGGGGTGAATCCAATACTTCCTTTATTGTAAAAGGAAGTAAAAGGTTCAGAAGAATCTGGAAAACCCTAGAGATCCAAGCAACAAACCTAAACTCCAGCTGCTCAAGAAGTATCCTAACCAACTTATGAAGGAGTGCAAAAATATCTATTTACTCTAATTCCTGCTCAGTTGCCGCTGATTTGTCATTATGGAGACTTACTAGAAAACGGTCAACGGATGCATTCCCATCTATGATTCCAATGGAGGATAGATCTACTTTAGCGAAGCGACCCTGCCCATGTGACCCATACCCTCTCTCCCCTTCTCCAGGAGAAGAAAAATGTTTTAACCTTATTTTCGTATAAGTTAAATATCCAAATCCACATTTCAATGACAGGCGAAACTTATAAACAGCCCTCACTTCCCTGCTGCTTCAACATCTCCTACCAAGGTAGCCGTAGGAGTAGAGTTTAAGCAGAAGGTGCTAAGAGTAACCGGAAGAGATCAGGCTACCACAAACAATGACAAATACATATAGCCTCCCTATAATATAAGAACGCTTTTATTAGACCAAAATGTAATAAAGATTCAAGGAGAAGTGAAAACAATAAAATGGGACATAATTAGTATCAAGGAAGTAAGAACAGGCAAAACCAAATGACCCTCAACAAACTCATCATATGGTGGAGTAGGTTTCATTATACATAAGAGACACCTGCCAAACATGGTAAAAATTGAAAGCGTATTATGCTCAAGAGTTATCTATTTAATCTTAAAGCTAAATTAAATATATATGTCGCAGGGATATAGTAAAAACAGGGATTTGATCAAATCCCTAAGCGAATTGATCAATTCACAGGATATGTTAAAATTGTCATTTCCCTAGACAAATCAAGTGATTTGATCAAATCTCTAAGCTGATTTAGTGAAATGACAATCTTTTATTATGCCAACTGAAGTATCAATTTGAAATAAATTGTTTTTCATATTTAATACGATCCCCGTAATGTTGTTTGTATATAATGGACCTCTATCTCCCTTAGGTACATCAATCAAAAGAGTGGAACCCACTAACACGTCTTTAAATGTCTTCAAAGAAGTAGCTTTCATTTTTTTAGCAGATCTTTTTAGGTCTTTGTGCAGCATGTTTCCTTTGTTCTTTTATATTCCCTTCTTTTTGGCATAAATAGCATATAATTCTCGACCCATATCGCTCTTCGGTTGCCGTATTTCTACATATTGCTTGCAGTGGGTTTTTACAAATGTCACATGAATGGGCTCCAGTAGATTCCATTCCACAAACAACACAAAACGGTTTTTCTTCTCTGTCAACTGTTTCCCCTTCTGATGCAACTAACAACACAGGTTTTCTATCTGTCGATGCAGGTGTTGAAATAGAGTGGTAAACTGGTTCGAGTTGTCTTATTATCGAAATACCCAAAAAAGAATATGAATTAATGTTAGTTCAGGTGCTGGTAGATCCTCTGAAGTTAAAGCGTTGTTGCTAATTAATTCAGCTGCTGGTAGATCCTCTGAAGTTGAGCGTTGTTGTTAATTAAAGCAGCTGATAGTAGGGTCTCTGAAGTTGAAGTGTTGTCGTTGTGTTGCTGTTTAAAAAACTGATCCAGGTCCTCTTCAGTAATAAGCTTTTCAAGCAATTCTGTTGGAATATGAGTAGATTGGAGTCCTGTTTTTTGGATCTGTTCATCATTTTACTAAATCAATTTAGGTATTTGATCAAATCACTTGATTTGTTTAGGAAACTGACCATATCGAGTTGTCATTTTAACATTTCAAGTGAATTGATCAATTCGCTTAGGAATTTGATCAACTGTTTTTACCATATCCTGCGACATATACACTAAAAGTCATTCAGGCATAAGCACTAACAATAAATCGCTAAGACGATGAAATAGAAAACTCCTAAGAAGATTTTAATGTCAAGTTCGAATTTAAACAAGAAATGACAATAATCAACTATGGGTATGGATAAAGAAACGAATAAAGATACCTTTTGTAATAAGTTCCTACTTCGATATAGAAACCCCAACGCAAATTGACTTAGATAAGCCCGGAAGAAGCCGCAAACAACGAAATACGTTTCATCATTACAAACAGGAAAGGACGTAACGACACTTAACAAAATATCGGTTGCAAATGATCATAGAATCATCCGAGCAAAAGTAAGCTTCAGCATCAAGAAAGAAAGAACAAAAATGATTCTTCATAAAAACATTAAAAAATGGTCCCTTTTCAAAAATATTAAATACTATAAGGAAAACATAGACAAAAATGTAAACTAGAAAACTAACCGAGATACAGATACAGAAAAAAAGTTAAGGCAACTGTACGAAATGCCTTAGAGCAGCTGAAAAAATGCTGTTTTAAAGTCAAAATGGAGAGGAAAGGTAAGCCAGAAAACAAAAATTCTCATGGATGGAAGAAGAAGTTTGTGTTAATATAAAACGCTGTGATTTGGAAGCAGGTACAAAAACGACTTCAAATGTACTGGGCCATTTAACCAATTTTAATGCATATATTTTATATACAGCTTTTAATTTTTTTTTTACATTAAAGAGCATGAGCTGTTATTGTTATTAGCCTATATTATTAACGGTCCATAATCTGTATTAGGTCAAAGACACTTGTTTTGTATTAAAATCTTATTTGCTAGTACAAATATTTAGAAAATTCAAACAATGGCAGTTTTAAGCCATTAAAAGCTTACGTTTAGGAGATAACAATTTAATGTAGGTAAAGTGGAACATATTTTTCGCATTGTGTATAATCCCTCACTGTCGCCATACATTTATGAGGATAATTTCAAAACGTTTTTTTACGAAATTATTTCAAGAAATGCTATTCGACAATGCAGTAAAGAAGAGGATTTACTCCGTATTAAGAACGTTAAATATTAAAACGTGTAAAACAAAAAAATTATCAGTTTAGCTGAACCATATATCGTAGATACCAAAATACATTACACACGTGACTTTCTTATAGAAAGCGTTCAGCATGTACTTTACCCCACGAGGACTGTCGTTTGTACGAGCACACTGGGTGCTACAGATTTGGACTTGTTTTTTAAAAGTCTGTATCCAAATTAAATGCGTGAATTTATCAAGCAATTATTTTAACAAGTCACAGAAGATAAACGTTGGAGGCATCCACGATTTCGCACAACTTTATCTGGCGACCTCTGACAAACACAACGTTTCAGTGATGTGTATACATACATAACTTCGATTTTTTGCTTGTTAGTTCCGTGTCAGAAGTACATAAGTAAATAACATGATTATGGTAATAACAATGCTTCACGTCCAAGAGAAGTGACCGCTGAAATTCCACTTTTATCGTTACACATGACTCACTATCGGCAATCAACAAAATATGTAATTGGGCATTTTCAGATTACTGGAGTATGCGGTGCACGACTGAAAACCGCCCTGAAGCAATATGGGCCAGATATCAGTGTTCCCAATTTTTAGAAATGTAAAAGCTTAAAAATGTGTAGTGTACTTACCGCCGCTTGACATAATCCGTAGTAAATGACGTCAACTTTGCAGGGCGGGCACTGAACCACGTGGAAGCTCCCCAAACAACAGTCCACACTCAAACCCTGCACAGAGAACATGCATATCAGAGTAGCACTAGTCTATTCGATAATTAACGTTTTATTGCAATGGGCGAGCAATTGAAATCAAGTGGAATTAGAGACTAGACGGCGATTCTTATTAAGGCGAAATTTATTCTTAGAAACTACCATGAGTAAGATACAATCAATCTCAAATTTAATGGAGTTGTGCTGAGCAGCAATCCAATCGCAAATAATGTTCTATTTGCTGCTCACCGTTAATCGTTTGTAGCGAAACGGCTTTTAAATTGCCCCGATTATACATAATAACAGACAAAACTTAAGTCCTCAATGCTACTTAAGCTAGGAAATTGCTCTTAATGTTTTCAATACAAAATTTAATAATATGCCTTAAAAATATATTTTTTATAAAATGCAAGAAAACTTAACATGAGTTAAACACCATAATCATTAAATCCTCTAGAAAAGGTTCAAGTCTCCTCAAATTTGCACCGGACTTGAACTACTCATAGAGCGTGAACTAGGAGTCAACGAATTTAGGTTTAACACGTGTCAAGGACATCATGGTTAGATATTATATAAGACTATCTTCTATTTGAAATTTTTACAACCTCCAGGTTTGTTAGCATTCGCGGAAGAATGAAAGTTTTATACGGTCAAAATTACAAAACTCAATTGTAAATCATTTCTGCTAATACAATTGAAGAACCATAAATGAGAGGTGGGTCCAAGTTCGCAGTAAAAATTATTTTAAGACAATGCGTTTCACGCTCAGCACAATTACTATACGCTGTACGAACCTTAATCAGAACGAAATGCACTGATTTTAAAAGTGTCATTGCCAGGTCACAGATAATTTAGACGATTTAAACATCTTCTATGTTGTATTATGTATGAATATGAGAATATGAGACCAAGCTCCTCTAGAACCTATAACAGTTTAAATGTTATGTACATCTTAAATCTAGTTGGATTAAGATATTTTTATTCAAATCTAACATATACGTCGCTACCTTCGGAACATGTTCCACTCATCAAACTGAGAACACTATTTTTATAAGCATTTGTTTTGAAAGTTGCCCGTTTCAAGTTGCATCCATTTACATACTCAGTGCAAAGTAAGTTATTAAATTATTTTATTACATAAAACAATCTAGTACAAGAAAAAGCTCCGAAATCATAGACAAACCAATATTACTGAATGAAACTGAGCTGAAGTAAGACATCTTCTAATCGTCAATTACTTGCAAGGGATAATTGCAAAACATGCACCTTGCACACTAAATTCTAGCGGACATAGAAGCACACGCAACAAGAAGTTTCCAAGTAGAAGTACAAAAATAACTTCCTTAACAGAAAGAGAAAACCATATGGTTACCCGAAACATTGTTATGATATCTTGAATTTGTAAAACAACCGTGGTGGATTTATTTCCTGTCTACTCTAGCTTCGCGCTAAGTGGAGGTTGCGAACACTTTGGGGATGAGCGACTGAAATTAAAAGAAAAAGAATCCCCCACTAAGTGGATTCCTGTCTATTCTTGACCCGAATTCCCTGACGACTATGTGCGTGTGGCGTTGGTTAAAGGCACCTTAGTCGTTATCTAGCCGCTTTCTCACAGTAACCAGTCTCGTCCCCTTTCTTTTAATGGAGGAAGTGCAAATAGCTCACTAGGTTAAAAATGTATTATTATTTCGCATGTAACAACAATGCTTAGTAATAAAGTGTTCCATCAGATTTCAACAGACTGAGAGACTTTTAATGTTCAACGTAAATATTCGTTGAAGCTGTGTCATTATCCACGAATCAGATAGATTTGAAGTCAAACTATTAATATTTAACGCATCTTGTTTTATGACGCAAAAAAATATGTATATTAAAGAGCCCCCTTCGTGCTGTTAATTTGACTAGTAATTAATCTGGCCATTGCTGGTGCAATCAGAAATTTTGAATTAGACTGTATGCAATGACGTCGCTTAGGGTGCTAATAATTTTGAAGTTTTATGTGGAGGAATTTCTTCAACACTGTATTTTGAGTGTGTCCAAATAATTGACTGGTATGTTTTATCTGTATTTTTATTTAAAGCAGCTTACAGGAACAGTTCAAAAAGGAGCAAAACCCAGAATTGAATGGTATTTATTGTTGCAGGGCTGTGTGATATTGTGAGTTTATAATTGTTTAGATGAGCCGTAGAAGAACATGCTTTACAAAAGATAGAAGAACTGACTTCTCAATACTTTTAGCAAAACAGCAGTTGCTATGTGATTGTATAATCTAGATACCAAGTCCAATTTTGTATAAATGTCTGGAGAGAAATTACTGTTAATCATTTTTGCTATGTAGAGAAACTTCTGGAAATGCCTTACTTGCGTGAAGATATATCAATAAAAGCTTTATTTCATACTCCACTGACGATGAGTACTGTTGGTCGGTCCGAACTATCAATTTTAGCTCTCGACTTTTTACACACATTGCGTGTCGGTCAGTTTCATTATCACTTTCTTCATAATAAAACAAAACAGACGACCTTAAGAAAATACGTCTTGCTCCACTTAAAACAAAGCAGATTACTGGTTTCTATAACAACTCTTTAATCTATTTTCCGATTTTGCTGACGATGATATCCAGCTTTGTGCCGATCCCGTTAATGGCTGATCTTTTTCCTAGAGGAATTTGTGTTTAAAAAATTTAAGAGAGTTGATCTGATCCGATGATCGTTTCGCTCTCCATTTTCTTTTTACAAATTTAGAAATGTCTTGTACGGTATCTTATATTGATAAGAAAAGACAAATATAAATGTTTTAATTGCTTTAGAATGTTTCAAGGCGCATCTGAAATCGTCCATAAATCTAATAGTTCTGGTACCAACTGACATTTTGAAGGTTCTATCCATGAAATATTCTAGCGGATCATGGGGATTTCATATATTTTGTTCGTTCCGACTAACCATTAGTAGTTATCATTAGTCGCATGTGAAAGACGCCTTAGCATATCATATAGTTTATGTAAGATGATGAAATTAGCAAAATTCTCGATAAGGCCTATCCGAAATTGGAATAGGCTCACCTGGAACGGTGCCATAACGTACTTGGTCACCTGACCTGATTTGGTTTAAAAACATTTGTTGTAAGACCTTTAATTGAATAGAAACGTTTTCGAAATTTTATTTTAAATGCAGTATTTTATTCCTTTTTGGAAAATTATGCAAAGTACACCTAAAAACTCCCCTTACGCAAATGTATAATAATTGTTCAATACGGTGCTGATATTCTTTAGCGAAATAGATATCTGTATTTCAAATATTGGTTTTAAGAGAGCCCTAATCGTTTCTATTCTTCCTTGGTTTTAAGCTCTGGATGGAAATTAACTTATTAAAATGCACAACTTGCTCTACAGTTGCGTAATACATCCAATTAATTGATTTCCAATTATAGCCTGATGTCTGAACACTTTGTGGTAATACCCACAATTAGCGCGACAATTATTTAGAAAAAACCAACGCTTCAAGGAGATTAACTGACTCGGATAGGTTCAAGGACTACAGTAAACAGCGAAAGCATTATTTGTTCGTGATAATTCGATCTACAAATCCATCGAACAACCGAAAATGTATACCCCAAAAATATGAGACCAAGAAAAAGTGCACAGCTAAGATCGGACAAGGAAAATAATGTTTTTCAATCAAACTCTGATGAAGTAGATCAGGAAATAGAAGAGCTACAAATGTATTTACAGATGTCTCCACCAATACACAAGTTTACCGCTTTAGATGTTTGTTCAACACGATATACTCCAATGCGGAAAACACTAACAATCCTTTTATTTACATTAGAACACAAATTACAAACATAGTTTTAAAACCCATCCATATGATTTAAAATACAATTACTAATAGCGAATTATGTATAACGAACGCCGAAATCTAACTAGGTAATTAGAAGATGAGGAATCTGACCCGCGCTGTTGTCTTGGTCAGAGTGACGCAAGAAAGATGCAGAAGCAATACTGGAATTCCAGAGTATCTACGTTTATATAGGTCGCTTGTGCATGGCCAAGGATTCCCCACTCTTTTGATACAATAGGATTGTCGAGCCCGGGTACGAGCTATAACCTTCGCCTCGCAAAAGAATCCGATTTTCTCGATTCGGGTTTATGATCCACTATTCGTCGGTCAAAGGTTTGCTTTCACTTTCCTCCGGTCTATTGATATTCGAGTCGGACGTCCGTTCGTGTATTGCTCCCTGCTATTGCGTCTACTCCATGACGCAAATAGGGGTAGATGGAGATCATGCTGTGATGATCTGGAATGCCTGCTGTTTATAGACTGTAGCACAACGTTTGGAAGGTTCGTTACATTGATTGTGTGGCGACATTACTCAAATCTGGCGTTAAAGAGATTTCTTAACTGCAAGCACACAATTGATTTTGACACTTTCACTGGAACTGCCGGACCCCCGATTTTCACTTTTTATTAGTGTTACCTGCGCCATTTTTACGATCCTAATTGCGAAAGGTAATTCCTGACGTTTTCAGGTAGTTTGTCACAGCTGCGATACACCACCGATGAGTAATAAGCAACCTCCAAAGTTAAACATGGTAACAGTAATCACACTCAAACGAAGAATAAAATTCCTGTAAGTTTACTTAAATGAAATTCTAAGGCTAACATATTGCCTCTCACAATTCAAATTTTGCACACATAATCCTTATCCCCCAACGAAACTAAATCATATCGTCCCATTGTCCTATTCCCTATAGAGCCCAAGTTGCTTGAAAAACTACTACTAAGACGAATAAACGAAATTGCAATGAAATGGCTATCTAACCATCAAGTCGGCAGTAGTCGACAATACAACAATTTTATTAACTAACAAACATAATTCAAGACACACATCAAAATAAAATCTACTACACTGCTGCATTCCTGGATGTTAGACAGACACTTGATAGGTGACTGTAATATAAAATTAAGAAATTAAATAAAAATTGACAGCAAAGTATCTCAAATTAATGAATATGAAGCCGGTGTACCTCAGGAAAGTGTTCCGGGGCCCATTTTATATCTACTATTTACTACCGATATATCTACAATAGAACATGAACGTAAATACATTCGCTGACGATATAACAATACTCATTTGTAACGAAGATCCAGTAATGGCATCAGCTACACTGCAAGTATAATTAAACCAAATTGAAAGGTGGCTGCAAATCTACTGACATCACATTTACGACGATAAGATAATCATGCCCATCAGTCACTCTCAATAACAATCCTAACCCTCAAACAATTGAAGTCAAATATCTAAGATTACATCATGACAGAAGGTTAACATGGAAAGCCGCATTAACAAAAAACGAAAGGAAATGGACTTAAAGTTGAAGAAAATGTATTGGCTTATTGGGGAAATCTCCACATTTTCATTAGAGATCAAACTAATGTTCTACAAAACTATAATCTGCCCAATCTGGACCAGGGCTGTTAACTCTGGAGCTGTGCTAACAGATCCAATATTGAGGTTATTTAGCACTTCCAATCTAAAACCATTCGGAGTACGCAAACGCACCTGGGTATGTGACAAACCAAGCACCCTACGCAAACCATAGCGTCCCATACGTGAGTTAACTAATCAAGCAATATACCATTAAGCAACAAACTATCCTGGATCTCCACCCACATGAAACTATTGTATCGCTGGCAGTAGATCCTCACGTCAGGCATCTTATCAGAAAATGACGAGAAGATCTCCGAATTAGATGCTGGGTAACAGCACCAGGGATGTTCTCAATTAAGTTTCTTTATTACAAACTGATAGAGCGTCGAATGTGACAATATTCTGATTACCAAGAAAATATGATAATTAAAAAACATCCTTATTTTTTACTATCTCTTGAATGTTTATAGCACTTGTTTTTTAAGGACAAAACCTGGCAGGGGACAAAGAACCTCTTCAGCTTAGAATCTATTGCCTTAAATATATTTTTTCACTACAATTTTATCTAAGCTTAGTATGTCAAATAACTTGCTACATTAAAATTCAATTCTCAATCGGAAATACAGGTGCCTTGTCGTTTAGTGCAGTGGTCTCAATGTGTACCATATGCCCCCCCCCCCCCAGCCCCCAGGAGGTTACGGGCTATGAAAATGTACAAGATTTTTTTTTAAATGAGAGTCATATCAGCTCTTATAAAACCCACTTAAGCTGCAAAACAAAATAAAATATATGTTGTATATGCAGACTAGTTCACCCAAAAATAAACTCCTGCTTTCTAAAATAAATGTATAGGACTAGTACCAAAATATACTTTATGAGTATACTGCTGGTGGAAAGTAAGACTTTGGAGGGCTACACTGATGTGGTAAACTCTAAGGAGGCCGCTGGAGAAAGAAAGATTGAAACCTACTAGTCCAGCGTATAATTTCACGCGCGACAGCTATTTACTTTTCAGTCCCAAGTTCATCTTCGAACAAGCAGGTTCGCCGTTGGCGTTAATTTGGCCAATTTTTATTTTGGTTGAAAGAAAGTGAAGAACTCGCAAAGAAACCGCATGTGTATTTGATGACCATCCCGGATTACATGATGCTATAGTTTAAGAAATATCGGCGTCATAAAAACACTGGTTTTATTACTGGGTAATTAGCACTTCTGTAGTGCTTAAACCGTTGGGATTCCCTTTGTCGTTAAATAAATTACTACCGGACTCCGAAAAACAAACTTGTTCCGACCTGATTCTCGCATCGCTCCTGATCTTCCCTTTGCCTTTGGGTTTCTGCTCAACTCCGGCTATATCAGTCCAGGTTACAGCCTTTCAACAGCCCCCGGTTACCATCCTGAAGTTGGCGCTCCAACCTTTGACGTTTAAAGAACACCTTTGCCTTTTTATCTTCATGTCGGTAGTATATCTATTGCATAGATTAAAAATTGCCTCTTGACTGTGTGTACTTTCTGCATGTTTACACCCGTCTTACGTAAATAGAATATGTATGCCCCTTTTTAACACATCGGTTGGCTTACAACGAGCCTAATAAAAAATCTTTTACAACAGCATATAATACCGCGACCTCACCATTAAGGCATCAATAGCTTTATAACGGGCCAGATCCAACTACCCGCAAAATATTTTCTGTGTAGTTTTGTGTGTTTAATATAGCTTATCAGGTCTTTCCGTGTTTTGTAAGACGAATATGCAGAGGCGTTTATAAACCATATAAGAACTATGCAGTTGAAATTAGGGTGAGATTATATAGCAGGTATTCCTATAATTCACACGAATCCTTGAACGTATTCTTCTGAATTTGGAGCGTAGCAGACATATTTAAACGGGAGTAGTCAACCGCCACAAACAATAATAAACACATTATACTTCTCTACCGACCTGACTAGCAACATATACGCTTGTAGAATAATACCAACCCATTTCCCACTGAAGCCAGTCTTGTTCACTATTGGTCTTAATATAAGCCATTGTTGGATTTTAAGGTGTAACAATAATTTAAGTTGTATTAGGATATATGGGAGTTATGTTATTTCTCATATATAATCTGCGGTATAAAATAACACTTCCAAACCCATAAATTTAAATTTTTAGTGGCTCATAAAAACTCTTCTTCTTTTTCATATACCAATCCCGGTTCGCCGGTCATCAGTGATCACCGGTAAAACCTTCTCTACCTTTTACCATTCGAAATAAGTCGGCAGCATTTTAGATTTCTAACAACTCACGAATGTTCTTAAGCCAAAACATTTGCTTCCGCCCGATTCCACGTGTGCTTTCGATCTTGCCTTTTAATAGTAGATGGAGACTTCAATATTTTTCTACCCGTAGAATCTGTCCGGATATGCCATGGTGCTAAGCTTTATCGTTGCTATCAATTCTCAAACGGCTCCAATTTGTTTAAGGCATTCAGTTTCGGCGTCCAGGTTTCAACACCATACAAAAGTATAGACAAGATGTAACTCATTACCATACGCTGTCGTAGTTTCTCTATCTTAGTTTAGATCATTTACGCGTTCCATATTTTGCAGATTAAGTTGCAGGAAGGCATTTTGATGTTTTTCACAGTTAATAACCATCAATTTTGTTTCACTTATATTGATATTCAAGACTCGTTTCTCTCCACTTTCATTAATCTGGTTGACAAGCTGTTTTGGATCGCTATTGCTGTCGGCTATAATGACTGTATCATCTGCATAGCAAAATGTGTTAATGGTAACGTTATTAACTTTAATCCTTCTTTCACTTCCTTCTAAGGCTTCTTTAAATATTCGATCTGAGTAGAGATTAAACAATATTAGTGAAAGTAGGCAACCTTGTCCCACACTTTTCTAAATTTTAATGTTAGATGTTGATATTTCACCAATTCGAACTTCAGCTGTTTGTTGTAAATATATATTCTGGTTGATTCTGATGTCTTTGTCGTCTAAATTTATTTCACGAAGATTTTCTATTAGCTTGTCATAGCAAACGGGGTCGAAGACATTTTCGTAGTCTACAAAACATGCTGAAACATCTTTACACTAATCACAACATTTTTGTAAAATAAAGACGCCTCGCGTGTTCCAATGCGTTACGGAATTCAAATTGTCCAGGTCTGCTTTACACTGAGTTTTTATACATGCAGGAAGACTTTTGAGAGATGTGACATAAAATAAATTAACCTGTAGTCACTACATTTCCTTAGATATAACTTCTTAGGTAGTTATATAAATGTGAACTTCAGCCAATATTCTAGTGCTATACATGCTGTTGAATAGCTTAGTAATAATGTCAATGTTGTTTTCATCTATTAATTTCACGAGATCTATATAGGAATTGCACCTGGAACAGTTGCCTGTTAGGTTTTTGCTGTTAGTATGGCGTGTTGTACTTCAGTTTTAAGGATTTTGAGTCCAATTATATATTCTTGGTCTAACCCTGATACATTCCAATCATCATGAAAAATGTCATTTATATAATTTTCCCGCGCCTTCTTTAGTTCATCTTCTTCTAGAATAGGTTTGTTGGCCGTGTCAGATAGTGCCATTGGCTGTCTGTTTTTGCAAATTCCAGCTATCTCCTTGGCTTTTCTGTGCGTACCAGTAATGTGTTTTTTTCACTAATTCTCCCATTTCAACGCATTGCTCCAGTAGCTTTTTGTATTCCTCCGCCGTTCCTTTTATGAGTCTGCGTTTTCCATTATAGCTAAGGTTTCGTCCGTCATCTATCTGATCTATTTTATTTTTGTTAGTGGTTTAAGATATGTTGAACACACACTTCTAAGAACACTTCTTAAGTTATTCCACTTCATTTCATCGCTAGGCACATTATTTATTTGCTTTAACTAATGTTAAAATTAAGAAGTTTAATATCAGCAACTAACTAGTGGAACGTGATCTGAACCGATATAATCGCATATTTAATTACGCGTTTTACACGGTTTCTAAAACACTTACGTAACGAACGACTTCCGGAATTGGATCGTGTCATCGAGGTCGAAGAACTCAACGTTTTGCCACTTTCGTAATGGGCTTTATCAGGAGGAAAAGCAAACGAGCGCGGTAACTTAACGTGAAAACCACGCCACTGTTGTACAGTTCACTTCACGAACTGCGTACCTAAATAATTGATTTCCCAACCACGGCGTCTAGGTTAAGTGCAACCGCATTTAGTTTTAAACCGTTTTGGATCATATTTGTACCTTTGTTAGTTCTGTTGTGTAAGCCCTTTATTTGAAATTTGTACTACTGATTAACTTCAGACCGGCCAAGAATTATTTGAAATGAGTACTAATGATTACTTGCAATTTTTACTATTAATTATCTTATATTTGTGCTGAATTCTACCGAATTAGAAACTATTATACTGCGCTATTAGCATTTTGGTGTTACCATTTGTTACTGCTACCTGTGCGTGATTTGAGATTTTTTTCAAGAAAGTTAAGTTTACGAATTCTCAGTTGAATGCCTGGATACACTTGTTAATTGATAAAGATTCGTTGGCACCCTTTGAGTTTTAATTATTAAAGAACTGCACACCGTCTTGCTGACTAGCCGACCGGCTGTATAATGTATCCAAGTAGTCATAAAGTTTGTTTTATTTCGAGAGAATTAGCCGACGAATCGATTTATGCTAACAGAAGTTATTTTAATTGTTGTGGATAGAACGTACGGTAGAACATAACTGAAACCGTATTAGCCTAAGCATGGCCTTTTCTGTGACAAACAGAATTGCTGTTCAAAGTGTCAAATTCCATTTACTATCAGCCAGATGTTTTCAACACAAGATGAGCACCGTGAGCATGTGAGTCTATTAGGAATATTTTGAGCCGTTGTGATAAGTAATTACAACATAAAAGATAGCAACATAACTGGTCCCTGTATCAGGCAGAATACACGAAGTGAAAAACTTCAAAAACAGTGGATAACGTCTTTTCAAAATATTTAAATTCAAACTGACGTGCTTGTTTGTGTAGCTGTATAAAAACACATTTAAATACAGACCATATAAAAACGCAAAATAACAGTTCTATATTGCTGTTACCATGCTAAATTTGTTAAGAATAAAAACTCAATGTATACAGGAAAAAGGTTAAAAGACAAATAAACGAATACGATCGTAGTGACATAACGATTATCCCACTCAAAACTTGATTTGAGAAGAAACTGAAGAAGTTTTGAGTGTAAGAGAGATACCTTACGCCCTCAAAATTAATATTTGTTACCTGTCATTTGCGGTTTATTGTTTAAAGCTATCATTCTGTTAAGTACCTAAACTATTCATTTTTTCAGGTAAGAAAACATGCAAAAAGTTTAAACACCACCGAAGACGACAATAAAGGACAGCAATTCTACAAAGCAACAACAGCATTTTTCTATAAAAAGTGGTATAATGTCTCCGATACATCCCCAATTTAACAATGTGTGAGATTGCAAGTACTTTAAAAGAAATTCCGCCATAGATTTTCGTCGAATGTACCTTCTAGGAAACCTAGATAATCTAGTGGAAATTGCCTTAAATATGTATAAAGCTAAATCTTTAAAACGTTTAGTGTAGTTTTATTTTCAACAATTGTTCTTGACCTTGGCCACGTAATACAAATTGTAAACATAAAAGAAAATCCAAGTATAAAAACGAATTCATAAATTAACAAAGTAGACTACATAAAGAAGGAGATTGCTTGTCAGCTACAAAAAGTAATCTAAAATATGTAAATTATGAAATTCAGAAAAAAATATAGACACAGACCGGAATTAAAATGTAAGATAGGGAAGGTATGTGGATATGACAAATAACAGCATCTGTAGAAAAAATAGTCACGTCGTGGACTTTCAAGTATAATACATGAAATAGCTGTTGTAAGTACTTTGTACCAACTTTTTATTACTGAAAACGCTGATCACGTAAAACATATGTAAAGAGTGATAAGCGATAGTAAATGATCCGTTTGAAGCAACAGGGTAGATAATGGAACTTACTCATACATTAATTAGGTAAAAACAAATTGCAGATATTCAAATATTGAGCGGATAGGATATTACAATCAACTTAATTACTGAGATATTTATTAACATTACCAAATAATAACGAAATAATTCGATAAGCTCAGTGCATACTGTACCTACGTACTGCTATTTAAATATTGCATGTAGATTTTGTCTTGCAAACCGTTGCCTTTTATACATAGACAAGGGTAATACACAACTGGAACTTATCGTTAGGCTCCAACTATGGTATACGTTATTTACCTATGTATAAAGAACATATTGTAAACTACAAGGACGTTGAAAATATATAAAATATTATTATAAATTATAATCAATCAATGGGATGGATTGTGGACAGCTACATTTTGACCCGGAGATTCCTGGGTTAACAACGTTTCCTAAGTTCCGTGTTGCCAAATAATTTCCCGAGGTCAGTTAGTTCGTTAACTTTTTGTTTACTTCTTTCACTTTTACTTGAATATTTTGCTTTCACTTACGGACTATGGTCAATTTATGATCCTAAATATTTACATTAAGTAATACAAAAACATGTTCATTTGGTTCAGCCTCGAAAGGTGTAAAATATTTGAAGTTGAAATTTGTTTAACTTTGAATTTTCAGTAACACTAGAGAAATCTACAAGTAACGTGATTGGGCGTATATCTTGAATGCTTAGAAGGGGGTTTTCTAGAAAATTTTAATGTGGAATGCAGCGGCTCTTCGGGGAGAATTTTGATGGTAGGGGGTAGATAGATTCTGGCTTATAAACTACCAAAAGTTAGCATCAGTGAAAAGACTACCTAACTTTACAAGCTAATAAAATATGATGAGCTGAATCAAATAATTTATATCGCTTTAATTTTTCGTCTAAATGTATAATTCGGCCAAAAAACTTGCATCGTTTTTGTTTGAGAATTAAGTTTGTTTTAACATGAAATGAGTAAATAATATGTATAATATATTACGAGGAATTTATTGCTAGGTCTACCTAACTGCTTTATTTCAAGCTGTTCTTCAAACAAATATGCCGGCACCATGCTGGATAGCGGAAGCGTAACGCACTCCGACAGCTGCCTGGTAAATAGAAGGCATAATACATAATTGTTAAACAAAGTATTAATTAATACATTAATATAATTAAAACTATCAATTAATGCAAATAAATGTGATTAAAATAACACGCTCGTGCTTGCGACCTTGCGTAAAAATGGATTTTTAAGACGCCGCGTCACCCTACGTGCTAAATTTCTAAGCATCGCGCTTTGAACCTACGTCCTTCATCGCTCTCGGTCAGAAAATACAGAAAATGAGTTATTACCAATGACAAAAATTTCATCAGTTGATACCTGATATTGGGTTCCTATAAAAATTTGCGCTTCCACCATACTTTGCGATAATAGCCACAGTTCAATTTTACATTTTGAAAAACAAAACTGAAGCAAACCGTTACAAAAGACTATAATTAAACATAAAATTTTGTTTTAATTTTTTTAATATTTTTGGAAGATCTTCTTGGCCTTATATTTTTTAGCAAAACTGGTGCTGTTATTAACCAAAATTGCCATGGCAGAAGTTGGAAAATCGGAAAACATTTTTAAAATGTATTCATTGCATCAATTTATCAAAGTCGAAAAATGGTGATTTTTAAATAGGTAATTAAAAGAAAATATTTTTGTCTTCTCAACAAGTAGAGCCTTATCCTGTTTGTCGCGATTGGTCAGTCACTTAAGTATGAAAACGAACCTCGTTGTCATATTTTAAGTGGAGTTCCCTATGACATTTTTCAACTGAACTGTTGTTTTATCAAGCTTGCGTTACTTATGTGTTCTACATGTTAGTTCTACTCCTTTTTACTTTTTTTTTTTGAACTTTACTACATACTGCATTTCGCGTTTTCTGATTACCTCGTCTGTCTACCTTTTGACGTGAATCCTAATGTTGCATTCTAATACCATTTTTTATTCTAAAGTACTCGACGTGTTCGTATCGGAGTTTCTATGAGTATCACGCCATGTTTAGATTTACCCCGATAAAACCATCGTCACAGGGGTCGTGGTCCTGTTGCTGTATCGCAGCAACACCCTGATTATTCCGGATATGGTGGTTTTCCATTCAAAACAAAATGTCCACTGGTCACCCATAATCTAAGCTAGGATCCGTGTTCATAACTATTTTCACGTGGGTTAATTCTTAATCGAGAAAGAGGCCGTAGACCCGATAAGCGAAGAACTGGCCGCCATTAACAACAGATTCATCGGGGTTTTCACAGCTTGCCAAGTAACCATCAAGATTAAATCTCCCTAATAGTGGGTGCCTAGCAGAGCACCTCGTACTTCCAAGAGAGATTGCTAGTTTGCATAATTACGCCCGTTGGTGAAAATTTTACTGTCGACGAACGACTACTCGTCACCCTCCGTTTATTATTTTGTTTTACGTTTTTTAACTGTACAAAACCAGTAAACAGATACGAAACATGACGTTCAAGAAGGCCTTTTCAACGACCGTATTCGTGTTCAGAAGTGTTTTGCGATACTCACTACTGCTTTGCTGGTGGGACAAAAGCCGCCTTCGATATATCATTTTTGTATGTATTTATTTAGTATCTATGTATAGTGTTTTGTACTATAAAATGGTATCATAAACCTCCATCAGTTCTTCCCCCTTTCCTTTACGTCCAACACGTCCATTAAAATCTCCATGAGATATTGTTTAGCATTGTTTTTGAATACCTATGTTCTTCCCATGACAGGTGTGTATAACGTATGTCTCAAAAGTTGTCGGAAAAAGGTAATGGTTAAAAATTTTGTACAATTTTTTATTTATTTTAAATTTCAACAAGATGGCCATATAACGTAATTTTTCCACGATCGTGTCAAAATGACAACTTTTTGCACAGTTTCTAGTGTCAAAAGTGACGTTTGTAGCGCTCTTAATATTAGCGCTCGAATTACGTCTTTTTTGCACGTTGCCATTGATAACGTGTTTTAATACTATATTAAAACACGCTTTGCTGTAAGTTTGAATGTCAACATAACCTATAATATATAACACAATGTGCACTCCGCTTCGCGTCGTGCTTTTAAACTCGTCGCGGGTGCTTTAAATGCGTACTTATACACTAGTATCATAATATACTATTATTACAAAACTGACATGTTATATTAAACGTTTTTAAATTAGATACATTTTGTTTCCAACGGCAACTGGATGGGACATTATTTACTGTAGGTACATTTTATTACAAATTTTCCGAAAACTTTTGAGACATGCGTTATCGTGTATTTTGTATTCATCGAAGCTTAAGAAGATTGGTTATAGTATTTGTCGACTAACGTATTTAATATCTTTTATAATATTTGTGTTTATGTAATACCAGAATATCGACACGCTTTTATGTATTTATTTTCTCTATTTTATATAATTTCCTGTTTCAGCATGGATAGGCTGCTAACGTGACCCATGAACCTTTCTGAAGAAAGTTTAACATACACAATTTCATATTTTAGTACATATTTAAGAACAACAGTTCAAGATAGAAATTGCGACCAAGGTAAAGATACTAGCTTCCGCTTTAAGTCTAACAATAAAAAAGGATATTAAATAGCAATTTAAGAAGTTAAGTAAATTTCAGGCTGCGCCCTGTCTAGCGATGCCAGACAGTAGGCGAGTTTAAGTGGAACAAGTTGGTTAAACCGTACTGATATAGCACACGTATTTAAAGTTTAATAGACAATATTCTATTTTTACTAAGTCGTCTATACTATCGGCAAACCTTTTAATATAAAATGAAAATAACTAGAATATATGACATACCTAGCTTACTTCATTAATTTTTACCTGTATCGTCAATTTTTCTAATTTATAAGGTGTTTTACCATATTTTCAGACCTTCCAGGTAATACGTATATCCTTTTTGCTATTTAATTATAAATCTATGTAGCTTAGCTTTACATCAATACTGGGTATTCACTGTTGTCTAATTTATTTTTTATATTATTACACCTTTTTGTATACCGGGTGAATGAGACCACCCGTATCAGTATTTTTTTTTAAATAACGGTGAGTCGTAGAGAGTTGGGATAAAAAAATTTATTATAAAAGTCATACTAAAGAATCGAATGGTGATATTATTATTTCTCGAAAAAGTCAGCATCACGAGTAGTTTTGTCAACAATGTCCAGAACTCCAAAATTTTAAATGGCACCATAAGTCGAAAAAAGTATTTTTGAAAAGATCGTTAAAAAAGAAGAAAGTTTTGTAAGAAAAATTATTTTACTACTACCACCCCTTTTAAGTAATATTCGATTAAAGTTATTAAATTTGAAATTCGTTAACAAACAAAATTGAAAAGTCGGCTTTTAAAATCTAGTTACCGAATTAAACAATGTTACACACACGTTTTAATGTCAATAACATTTTGAACACTTGCAACATTGTTTAATTCGGTAACTAGATTTTAAAAGCCGACTTTTCAATTTTGTTTGTTAACAACGAATTTCAAATTTAATAACTTTAATCGAATATTACTTAAAAGGGGTAGTAGTAGTAAAATAAATTTTCCTACAAAACTTTCTTCTTTTTTAACGATCTTTTCAACAATACGTTTTTCGACTTATGGTGCCATTTAAAATTTTGGAGTTCTGGACATTGTTGATAAAACTACTCGTGATGCTGACTTTTTCGAGAAATAATAATATCACCATTCGATTCTTTAGTATGACTTTTATAATAATTTTTTTTATCCCAACTCTCTACGACTCACCGTTCTTAAAAAAAAATACTGATACGGGTGGTCTCATTCACCCGGTATATCCAAGATAATCAATTACGAACTAAAAAAATAACTTTTAAAAATAAAAAAAGTGTTGTCATACGAAGACTCGTATGTTGATACCGTATTGTGCTGATATAATTTTCCTCTGATATTATAGCAAATATAGTTGAAAAATGCATTCGTCTGTATTGCAAAAACATTTTGAAAAGCTTGTCGAAGGAGTGGATACATCAGACCATCTTTCCACAGCATTGTCCACATATTTATATTTAAAAAATGTGTTTTTATTGGGGCTTCCACACTATGCATAAACTATTACTTTAAGTCAGATCATCATCGTAACGGGATAGAAGCAGATTTGACCTACTTGAAATCATGGACATCTTTATCTGAAGCATGTAAATATGGTCCATCTAATTAGTTAACTAAACCGACTACTACACGAGATGCAATAAAATCTGTAGGTCACTAACAGTAAACAAAAAACAGCTTTTTATTCGAAGGAATTAAACACTATCACTCTGAAAAACTGCGATCATCGTTTTCGTGTATTTGTTACGTATTATTTCTGCTAACCAGAAACCAGCTTTAACAAATCTTAATTTAAAACAAAATTTTTAGGTAGGTATAAATAGATTATCGTAATTATTACCTTGCAGCTAAGGTATTTATTGATAGCTACCTATATTTAAAATAATCAGTCAGTGTAACCTATTGCAATATGAAAGTTCGTGTCCTTCTATTTTTCAATATAACGTGCTTCTTCCTTCCCGGATTATGTATCTAATTCTAACCTTAAAATTAGAAATCCTCTATTAAAAGACCTACCTCCAATAATTTCAATATTGCTTACAATTTACAATAAGTGATTAAATATTGTAAAATATTAAAAAGGGCTGTTACAGGAAAAGTGAGAGAAGAAAATATTAGAACGTGGGAACAAAAATGTTTGCAAATACAGAATTTGAGAGGTGAATCACAATCAACGGAGATGTAGCGATGCCTTAAAAATTTGATTACACAGAAAACAGGACCACAGGACAATCTAATTACAATGCAAGATTAACTAAATATTATAGTTCAGTGTTGTTGGCTGAAACGAGAATTCCATTTACTGTTGACTTGAAAATACCTGTAGCAATTTGGTTGTGAAGAAATAAGATTTAATAAAATCTCAACTAAAAGGGCTATACTGAATTTCATAAGCAACGTCGCATAGTCGGCAAGTCTGCAACATCAAATAGTTGAGCATCGTTTGGTAGATGGTTCCAACTATTGTCATCTCTTTTACTGAGGTACTGCGTCGTCAGTAGCATCACATAATTTGAACAGTTGGGTATGTTGATTAAAGACTGTTGGCCGCTGAATACTCCAAAACGCAGTAGCGTTAAAATAAATCTACACAAATCCTGCAACACTTCAATATAATCCGAATATCAGCTACGAATACCTAAAACAGCGTTCAATGGGCCGGCTAAGCTACTCCGGAGCAAAGAGTGAGTTAACACGAAACAGATCAAAACCAAAAACGTGCACCACCAACTTGATGTTTAACAGTTCGCAAATCTAAGTTGGAAGATTTCCCGGTGTTATGATAATCACAACTTACAATGAAGGGAAAATCTCAAAATTATACCATCAGTCATAAATGCCGCTTAATTAAAGTGACATTTATTTTCAATAAAGGCAGTTTCTCGTACCTAAATAAAATATTGTATCTACGGTACTTTAAGACAGCTGCATACGTACGTAATAGTAAAACCCAATACTAACCCCGCGGCGTGTACACCCTGTGTATATAACATTACCTATTTAAAATTTAAAATGTAAGTATAACGCACAAATAAACAAAGCGCAGGGTACGTAAAAAATACACATATACATCACTACCATCAGTTCATATACGTATTCGTGCAGACACATTTTTAAATTTGCTGCTAAAATATTTATTCAAAATACAAGGCAGTAGCTTATCTGCTGAATCCAACTTCGATCAAGGAAACCAGCGTCAATCTCGCCTAGGCACTGGTTGGAATGGGACCAAGATAGATAAATAGTGCAGGACTACACAAGCGAACTCAAAGCTGAACCTTCTGGTAAATCCCATACATGTCCAAGTCCATAATAAAATTCCAAAGTCCATCCACAAAGGAAAGAAAAACTTTCAGGAGTAATCCAAGAAGCCTTCCATACAAAATTCAGCAAATCTTCCAACACGGAAATATAAAAATACGACAATATGGGAATCTGTAACACCAAAAAGGAGAAGTCCTGAAACAATACAACGGCTTTACCTTACAGGCGGGGAGTGCATGAAAACTATTCACTT
Organism: Agriotes lineatus; assembly: GCA_940337035.1. NCBI lineage: Eukaryota > Metazoa > Arthropoda > Insecta > Coleoptera > Elateridae > Agriotes > Agriotes lineatus. The sequence goes on along the minus strand of OW679197.1, from coordinate 150,316,805 downwards.
TTGACTTAAAACAGTGCAACGTGTTCTTCCCAGTGCTACGTACCATAATCAGGAGGTGAATCTATTAACTGGTCCATTTCGTGGATCTGTTAACTGGCCACCTCGTTTGTGGGATTTGGCGCCATTAGATTATTTTCTTTGGGGATATGTAAAGTCGCATGTCTACGCCGATAAACCGAAAACAATTGAGCACTTGGAAGCCAACATTCGACGCTTTATTGCCGAAATACAGCCTGATTTACTGGAAAGAGTGTGATAAATTAAAGTAGCAGAGTTTATTTCTGTATAAGTCTATCGAAGCAACAGGAGCCCTTACTTAAATTATTTGTATTCAAAATTATAAGATTCTCAATCTTTAATTCTCGGTAACTGACAGAATGCAACTGAAGTTTATTATCCTTTTCTCAGCTACTCGTAGCTAAAATCAAGGATATTACTTTTACTTAAATAAATGTAGGTATACACATACGTGCTGTATATTAACAGACTGCTATTAATTTGTAGCACACTACAAGTACATAACTTTATGAATTTTTAAATTATAAATTTTATTTTGATTTTAATTACACCAATTCAAAAAATACTACCAGGCCTTAGCGCTTAAATTACTTTAAAATCTGTCTTATTTGCTCCAATGTGAGAGGAAATGCAAATGTGTTGTCGTGAATAGAAGTATAGGCTCAAACCTATTGTCATGATCGTAATATAGAAATTCCCTCATCATGCGATAATGGTTCTCCGACATCAACTTGTTTATCCCAGTTATTACTGATAGTAAAATTCTGGACTGCAATACCGCCTCCTACACTTATGCAGTATGTAAATAAACAAAAAAACGTTTGGAATATGTTAGCACTACAGATTTTGTAAACAAGGCCACTGTACGCCAATAATATCACCAAGTGTTCCCAATACTGTTTTTGACGGGTTTGTTTTCGACTTGATTAACAATTTCTCGCAGCCAGATGCGCAATTGGAGTTTTTTAAATTTTTGAGGATGTCTATGAAAGTTTACAAAGCCTATTATTATATCTTTCACGAGAAAACGGTGCACTGGTTGAGTTTCGCTTTAGACATGCCTTTAGTGCTAAAATCTCGGGAGTGCCTTAAATCAAGTGTAATAATTTAAGTACCTAACGTAACTATTATGTCTTCCAAAAAATAGAATTGGCTGTAAAGCTAAATTAAAAAGCGACACCCTGTGCTGATATTGGTTACAAGAAAAATTATATTATTGCTGGTAGAATTCAAAGAACAAATAAAATTCAGAATTGACTTTTAGCTGATATCATATGATGTTACAATTAGGGTTTCCAGTCCCGGGATCCGGTCTCGGGACAGTCCCGGGATTCTACCACAAAAACCGAGTCCCGGGACCACAGCCAGCCCAGGCGAAGTCCCGGGACCATGTCAACATGCGTGCGTATACTCGATATCAGAGAATTAAGAGGGGTATTCACCGGCGTCCGGCGTATTACTCATGCCTTTTGCACGTTCTGCATTATTTGCGTTTTGCGTAGCGCAGGAGAGGTATTGTTTTCGGTAGGTTAGAATTAAACCTGTGTGTTGTTTCAGCCACATTTGCATATCTTCTTCTATTTATGTATTTGTCTGTTTTTTTTGTTGGATTTAGATATGTGCGAAGAAGCTGAATAATGTGCACCTTGCTTTCATTCATGATATAATCCAATTAGAAGGATAAATAAAAATATTCTTATTACTGTTGAGAAGTTTATTAAATTTGAAATTTTTATTGTAATAATAAGAGGTAATAGTAAGGTGATTTCTATATATTTTCGGGTTTTAAGCGTGTTCTTTATTTGTCTGCTAAAGCGTTACAATTTGAATGAATTCCGATTCGCAACCTACCTTCATTCTACATTTAAAGAAATAACGATTTGAAGTCACTATGACAATAGTTTTATATATTGAAGATAAACAATTGGCGAAATGTAAAGTGGGTTCCTAAAAAATTATCATAATCAGAGGCAGCTTGACGAAAGAATTACGCACGCACTTTGCAGTTCAAACAAAAGCAAAAGCGACAGACATTTTCAGTACCAGAAGAAAGCAGTGAAGTTGTAGACGAGCCCCAACGCAAATTATCAGCACAGAAATACTTTATTTAACTTAAAACACTTATTTTTCTTTGGAAATTTCACCTGAACACTATTCTCTTTCGGGACCATTTTCGGGATCTTCGGGACTAGTCCCGGGACCTGAAATTTAGCTCGTAAGTCCCGAAAACACTTTTGGTCCCGGGACTTGGAAACCCTAGTTACAATAGTTTCTAACATTACTAACAAATACTTAATGGAAAACGTTTTTGAATGAAGTTCTAATTTATCAGTTTACTGGTTGCGCTAGCAAGAGTAACTGGTAACTTTATTTTTGATTTGCTTTTCGTTAAAGAAAATGTGGCAAAAGTAAATAGCGAGACATAAATCTCGTTTACATAATATTCGAACAATTTAACTGGAAGAATTCCAAACAATCATTATTGAAAACGCACTTCTTCTACATTACAGCGGTTTCGAAAGATGTAGCCATATGTGCAACAATTGTATAATTTATGCAACACTTACTAAGAGTGATACTAAGCTGAGGCGACGCCGATTAAATGTTTCTTAATCAATCAAAAGAAAATCTGTAGGAGTTTACACGAAACTTCCCTTGCGCGAATTAGATCAATTTGCAAATAAATGTAGTTTGCTGGGATTCAAACTCCGTGCTCCCAGGCGATAATATTTGACGGGAGTGTCCGGTCCGCCGCTAGAATAACTTACCCACGGGCGCATTCAAATTTGAAGAGTTTCTGCTGCGTTATAAAGATACAAATTATTCTTTCCCATTTCTGATGTTTACCCTATATCTGTTAGGTCTCATTTTCGCCAATGATAAAGCCTGAGCTATGTGCAAATTATTTCTTTTATCTTTCTCAAATAAAAGAAGTGGAAGTTGTGACACTAAATATTTTGAAAAATCAAAGGCCACTAGAGGTAACTAGTATATTACAAGGGATGTAGGTAAGATTTACACTACCGAGGACCGTTTGATGGCTTAGTGAGAGAAGGAACGAGAGTAGCAAGGTACGAGGTGGTGTAAATCTTCCTACATCCTGTAAAGTACATAATTTTTTTCACTCCCAATATTTCCTTATGTAAAGTAAATGGTAGGTAATACCTGGCGTAAAATTATGACATTTACTAAATTGTAGTAGCCTTATAGCGCTGTGACGTTTTTTTTTGACAGTTATAAACGCACTGTGAAAAATTCTTGGGAAAAATGTGTGAATACGATAGCGAATGCTGTTTTGTGAGCTATGTGATTGTATTCTGTATAATAGTACGAACGATAATGGTTTTATTCGTGTTAACCAAGTGGCAGACATGGCATCTTATCAGTTGTAATACATGCGGGATGTAAGTAATTCACTTCTCTAGGGAAGTAAGTACATTGTTAAGGAAAACGTAATAATTTTTGTAAATGTTTCCTACATCCCTCAAACTTGACAGTGTGAGGATCACTTACAAATAAGGTAGTGAAAAATAGTAGATTATATTATAAGTGAGAGAAATGCATCATTATTTGCGAGTGAGAATTTTGAATCGCGAGTGCCCCAGCACGAGCGATACAATTTCTCACGAGCTTATAATGGCATTTAGCTCACGTGTGATATACGACGTTTTATCTTACAGTAGCAATTCTTGTGCCTAAATAGTTTGCGCAGTCAGAATATGTCGCGAAATAAATTTATAATTAGTCGCCTGAGATTTGTGATATACGTTTGACAGTACTGAAGTGTATTGGCAGTACTGAAGTGTATTGTCAGTCTATGTCAAATTCGAGGTTCGTAGGTTAGGTTTTGTTTGGTATTTGACACAGACTGACGCAAAACTTAACCTGAAAATTACGAATTTGACATAGCTTGACAGTGCTACCAACAATGCAGTAGTATAAATAATGAAAACTCACTTGTGAGTAAAACTTCATTTTAGTCACTGAAAACAGTTGTATAATGTATGGTAATAGGCGCTACTGTAAGATAAAATATCTTCATGTTTCTAATAATACTGAAACAATAAAAGCAACCACTCAATAATTCAAACTAATTTACATGAATTTGAAAATAAAACACATCTAAACGCGGGTCGAAGAATCGTCATGGAAGGGAGGTCTCTTGGAATATAAACGTTATTTATTCAAATTCTACTGAACCGCACGAATGTTGTTTACCACGTTTTAGTCAGGAATCTACTTGCAAATCATTTGTGTGTACTTTATTTCTCATAATTATATTAAACTGATTGGTTATTCGTGAATAATGTCATTTATAATCATTAAAACACAGAAATTTACAAATTAATTTATTTGCGAACAAAAATAAAACCATTAAAAGTAAGTACTTCATGTTCATAAAGCAGCTATGAGCACAAGAAAATTTAAGAAAAAAACTGTAAATTGTTTTACTCTAAATTAAAAATCAAAAAATAGGGCTAGAAATATCGTTACAAGTCCAATAATATTGATACAACAAAACAAAACACTTGGTTATGCGAATTGCATAAATTATCAATTCTAAAATATTACCGGTAGTGGGATTCGATCTAGATCACCTACATATGCGATTGTAACCTCATGGACTTTTGTGCAAATTATTACTTTCATCTATTTCTTAGTTAACGCAAAAATAAACAAAACTTAATTTTTTAAGGTACTCACCATGTAGACATATAATCTGCATGCAAAATATAGTCATCCTCCAATAAATAGTTTTTGAGTTACACCGCCAACAGACAGACAGGCGGGTATGGTAAGATTTATAAATGAGAATTAAACGATTTTACTTTCGGATCAATTCCTGTTGGGAAAAACTTCTTTCTACTGTAAGATCTTGTCTTTTATATGACAAAAATGTTGTGCAATATACCAATATTTAATATTTTCAGGTTACTTGCTCAAACTACGGCTGTATTTTATTTTGAATATTTTCTTATAATCAAAAGTATTAATTCTAAAAATTGTTACGTATCCACAGTAAAATTCTAAAGAATTTTACCCGAATTAGAAATATTAAAACTATCCATGGGTTAGCTCTTCTTAAGGCAACTATCGTTTAAGTTATTCAAAAATTGTGAAGTGAGCAAACAGCTGTTAAATCTGTTAAATTGTCAGAAATTTGAGACCGAGATTGATATTTTTTGAGATTAATCATATTGGAAACATTTTCTTGGAAATTTCCCATTTTTCGGTCTCGATCTCGACAGTTTCTTTACTTCCCTCGTCTGAAACACAGGGATGTACGGGAAAACTATTTCAACCGTATGTAACAACTCTATTAATTATACCTACATCAAAACACACACATAGCAGAAACGTACACATTTAAAAAGTTCCAACACCTCATACAAGAAAAACACACAATTGAACTAAATACACTAAAGAGCAGTGACACTTTTTTTTAAATAAAACTGTAGTTAATCTGTCTTCTAAAGAACTAAACCCCACTGACAAATTAGTTCTTGGCATAGGACTCAACTACGCACTGGTGCCAAAACGAATTAATAAATTTGATTTAGTTTCAGTTATAGAAAAGACTTGTCAAAAATTTCCAGAAGACATTAGACAAGAATACAGGATTAGAAACAACATCATACTTGAACGACCTTACACAATCAGACAAAATATATCCAAACAAGAAAAACAGTCACTACACACACTAAAACCGATAACACAATTTTATTAAATTCTACCTGCAGACAAAGGCAACGCCACAGTAGTACTTGACACAACCACATACAACGAAAAACTTTTAACACTAATTAGTGAGGGACAATACACTAAAGGAAATAAAGATCCAACACATACAATAGAAACTATACAAAACACTTTACAAGCACAGACAGCAATTTACAGATTTTGTTAGACGTACACTAACACCACACCAGAGTAAACCACCACATTTTTATGAATTACCAAAGATACACAAACCAAATGTACCACTTAGGCCAATAGTTAGTTCTATAGGTTCTTCTTGTCACAGTTTAGCTAAATATTTACTTAAAATACTGACTCCTATATCAGGAAACACAGACACAAATATAAAGAACACGCCACATTTCCTTGAAAAACTTAAAGAAGCAAACATAAACACACAGCCCTTAATGGTTAGTTTCGATGTAGTTAGTCTCTTCACTAATGTTCCAGTAGACAAAACATTCAACATCATTAAACATAGGCTACAAAACGATAACACATTACATACACGAACAACATTAAACATTGATACCATTATGGAACTTTTAACACTATGCATTAAAAAGACACGAACAATGAATTTTACCAACAAGATTTCGGGATGGCAATGGGTTCTCCTTTATCTCCTATTGTTAGTAACATTTTTATGGAAGACTTTGAACAACATGTCTACACATACACCAACAAACCAGTAGTTTGGTGAAGGTATGTCGATGATGTTTTTGCTATTTGGCCTCATGATATGGGTGAGGTGGACAAATTTGTGAACATATTAACAGTAAAGAAACCTCCATCAAATTCACACTAGAAACAGAGCAAAACAATCAGTTACTTTGCTTGATACACTAATCACACGCACAATAAATACTTTTGAAACATCAGTATACCGTAAAAAATAACACTAATAGGTACTTACATTTTAACTCCAACCATCACAAAAACAGGTGTTGTAAAAAGTCTTTACGACACAGCCAAAGTTTCTAATGATGAAATTTTGAAAAAAGAGAAAAAATTTATTATTAATGTTTTACAAGATAATGGCTATACAAAGACTCTTGTTCGGAACATTTTCAATACACGAAACAATGCCACACACACACACAAAGAAATGACACTCAAACGTATAATACCCTAACTATACCTTATATTCCAGGCATATCTGACAAAATTAAACGAATTGGAAATAGATTCAATGTTAGGACGGTATTCAAAACGATGAATACCTTGCGGTCAGTTCTTGCAAAAACTAAACCATTTAACAAACAACATTCAAAGAATTGTATATACGTATAGTATTCCCTATGAATGCGGGAAATATTATATCGGTGAATCATCCAGACCTTTAGCAGAGTTAAAGAACATACAAATATGATGAAAACCTATCAATTCAATAAGTCTAAGCTGGCAGAACATGCTTGGGATAACAATCACAAAATACACTGGCAGAACACAAAGATCTTGTCTAACGAATCGATGTCAACTAAACGAAAAATTAAGGAGACGGCATATATATTTTACTTAACGAAGAAAAATGCGTGTCGTCTTTCTCAATATTTTTAGACAATAGTTGGCTATCGATTCTTAAAGATCCGATCAAGTAGGTTTAAATAATCAACAAACGTCAGTACAAGCAATTCATTGGAGGCGAAATACCCAAATAAGAATATGAATTACTTTTTGCTATTTACCAGAAAATATTATTTTCAATAAAAATCCCTCCAGTTGTAATGTTACATGCAGTCTGCATGTCACATTTATTCATATAAAATATATCCAGATAGTTAATTTAAAAAGTTTATGTACAGTCGATGTGTTGTGAATGGTTACGGGTAACCAAAGAGAAGTAAATAAACAGAATGATAAAAAAGTTCAATTTGAAACCAGACTCGAGGCGGTCATATTAAAACCGATGGTGGTTCAATTCCAACCAATTGGAATTTTTAATTGAATTTAATTAAAAGATCATTACACAGGAAGTATCTGGTAATGATATAAAATAAATTCAGCAAATCAAACCGTCTATCAAGTCGACATAATTGAAGTGTTTGCAATATCATATTGAAGTTATATTACCAAGTAAATAACTTACAATATAATTAACGTAGAGCCAGGATAAATGTGGTATGTCACAAAAACTGTATTTTGAGTAATTAGCACTCAAACGTTTTATCTTGGTACTTTTTTACTATATTACTTTAATTAATGGAAATTTGCCACAATACAAAGCTGTGCCATAGATTTCAACTGCATATTGTGAAAATCTGATATTATCATGTTTTCAACTTTTTTTAGCAAATTAGATGTACATAACACTTTTATCCATTAATACGTTTCATAAAAACTCTTTTGAAATAATGAATGAAGGTTTTAAAGGTTGTTTTCTTTATTTTTATTTTAACAAAAGTACAAAAAACGTAAGTAATTTAATTAGTTTGTCTTCGCTTCTTCTTCGGTTCCTCATCTCCAACTATATTTTGATAAAAATATTTGTATTCATCTTTCACAAAAGTTAACTGTTCTCTTAAATTTGATATTTTTTCTACGCTCAAACTTCCTTTATTCTCTGCGACTATGCTTAAAGTAATGTTGCTTCCATCGATTTCTTTGTGACCATTTTTTAAGATGTCAACTTTTAAAAATGGAGTCATCTCATCAAGACTTTCCTTGTAGTAGTATGATCCATAAGATTCCACACGAATCCATTTAATTCCGTCTCGAAAATTTACTTTTTGGTTTAATACATTTTTTTTCTTGTTATAAAGATGTAGTTTTACTGCAATCTCATCAATTTTTTTGAAGTGATGCTCCATGTTTATTACTCCAGTGCCCTTGTTACTGCTTCTTATAATGTCTCGATATTGCTCGGGAATATAAATATTTTCATGTTTTCTAAGTATTTTTTCGATCCTACCAAAATCCCTGTCTGAATCTAGGTAAGAATGCCCGACTTCCGGAAATTTGTGGTCAATCGATTTGAAACAACCCTTTAATATTAACAACTGGTAAAGCGTGATCAAATTGAAATTTTTGTTTTGACCAGCACAAGAATCTGACCAAATAAGTAAATGGTCAATTTTGTCATCAAAATATTCGTTATAGATTTGAGCAAATGTGTGTAGGCAACTGGCTATTTCAGTGCTGCCTCTGTTAGCAACGTCTTCTGTCCACGTAAAGAAAAGAGCCTTATTTCCAGATTTTCTTATGGTGTGGATTCCAAAATTGTAGAACCACATTTGCCTTAAATAAAACGCTTTAGAAGTACTTAATTTTGGTAGTGGCATGGTCTGTTGTAGGTCCATCGTAAGATAACAAATGTTATCAGCATGCAAAGCCTTTTCTCTATCACGTTTCTGTTGTTCAAATGCTAGTCTATAATTTTCTTTGTGTACGTCGTTCCCTATTCCAGCATCACACGTGGAACACGTATCGCTTCTTGGCAAACCAAACGATAAATTAAATCGAGTGTCGAAAATGTTTCTATAGGAACATATTTTTATGAAAAAAATGTCTGGAAGTTTATTATTCTGACAGTCTTCTATATACAACTTGTACATTATATTTACATTTAGTAAGGGCGATAAAAACATCTTATGAGGGTTAATATTTCGAGAATAGTGCGAGGCTTCTGATGGAAATTTTTTAATATGATTAATTACATACTCAACTACATTATCAGGTATTTTGTGTGGTCTATTTGTGTGTTTACCCCTTTTATCAGGGGTGGGTGCTGACTCTCCTGACTTAAGTTTTTGTTGAATCAAATCAACTTTTTTATTACTGAACTGGTATAGTGAACATAATGCAGTTTTACAACAAGGAATTTGTTTCTGTCCGTAGGTAATAACGTATTTAAAAGAATGACTTTTATTCTTTTTGGCACCGACTCTATGACGTTTGACTTGCTCAAGAATAATGCTTTTAAAGAGTAACACGTTTTTAGAATTTATGTCAAGTCGATAGTACTTATGGAAAATATTCTTTCTTGCATCCTCATCAAAATTTTCATTGCACTTAAGCCTACAATTTTCTTTGCACAACATACCCAAATTTACATTTTTTGCTGGTATTACCTTTCCAGTTTGTGATAAATAACTGTCACCCTTTTGTCTTGCAGATGCTGATTTTGCTTTCTTCCAGTTTCCTGGATTTCTTTTTCTTTTTCGGGAAGTTTTCTCTTTTATTTCAAATACTTTTCGTTTTAACTGACAATTTTTTTTAGGATTTTCGGCAACAGCTTGTCTTGCATTTAAATCATTATCCGTTTCAAACACTTTACGCTTTGCACGATTTAATTTTTCCGTGTTTATAATATTACTTTCTTCACTTTCAGAATTCTCACCAGTATCTGAATCACTTGGAACATATTCGTCGCTGGATTCATTTTTAGAATCTTGAACCACTGATTCTAAATAACAACATTTTTTATTACCTATTATTTTTGCTTGCCGAATGGTAATACTCACCATTCTCCATATTTTCTTCACTTTTAGAATCCTCATTAGTATCTAAATTTTTATCATTTTGAACATATTCATCGCTGAATTTGTTTGCAGATATATGGACCACCGACGCTAAAAACAATATTTTTTATAACCCATTATGTTAGCTTTCTGAGTGCTAGTATTTACCATCCTCAGTCATAGCAGTGCTCGGCTTTGAGCAACTCACTTTTGGAATAATAGGCGGATTGCCTTTATTTACAGTCTGATATTTTTTTAAAGCAATAGTTGTGGGACTTTCATTATCTAAAGCAAAATAATATAGGTACATAACCTCACTTTAATCATAACTTAAAATTTTAAACAATGCTTTATAAAAGTCTACTATTTCCTTACCCGCGCCTTGCAATCTTCCCTCACACATTTTTAACATAATTTGTCCCCTGGATAACATTTTTCAGTATGAAATATTGCACGAAATTGCAGCACTAATTCTCACACACCAATCGTACAACCTAACCTTACAAATATAAAGTAGGGTGTTATGTTACCAGCTTGTTAACGGATTCGCATGTTTTCAATTATTTTGTAGTGGATAAAGGAGGTATGTGATCATAACACCTTTATCCATTACTTGGCAAACACATATTACGTACATACAACCTTTATCCATAAATAAATTGGCTATTAATTAATATTTTACCATAAAACCCATATATTATGGTAGAGCATTAAATAAACTGGTTGAGTGTATAAATATCTCAAATTTTGCAAATATGTGACATACCACCTTTATCCACTTACCCCTTCAATTAACGTAGAGCCAGTGTTTACGTGTGTGTTGTGCATTCAATTCAGAAGTGCTATCTGGGAGATAGCAACACATCCAAAGAGCTTTTTGAGGGGATTGGAGATTTCAACCAGCCAGTTACTGTTAGCTGTCCTGCTTCATTTGCAGAGGAATTCTATAGGTTGCTGATCAGGTTACGCTAAAGCGACGTTAAGGTCAGTGTTGTTTCTTAACTTTTGCTAACAACTTTTGGAATACTTCAAGGATATTTAAATTGTGTGTTTAATATTAGTGAACTTGTATTTAGAACTAAGAATTACTATTAATTATCTAAATTCTAATAGTGTTCTGAGTACTCGGCGATTTTAGGTCATTATATTTAGAAATTCTAACCTTTTGATTTAATTTAAGATTGGGGATGTAAATTAGAGATTTTGGGTTTTAATATTGATTAAAAGTTATCTTAAACAAACTTGACTATCCTTACGTCATTGACAATTCAATAAACATATCTGAATGTCATTAAGATATTTAGAATATCAGTAAAAGACCTGAAAGTAACTATAAAATTACTTTATATTAATCAAATAGTTGAACAATCAGTAATACTTGTTATTAAGAAGCACCATTCAGCTGAGGGTAAGGAGTATTTCTTTAGCTTTACTGACTAGCCGGAGCAAAATTTAAAATAAATAGAAGAATATACCATGACAATATTTGTATGTCACGTATTGACGTTTGTGGGGTAATTTATTATTTTAATTTATCATATAAATAAGTGATATAACACCGCATAGAGGCGTTCTATTACACAGTCCCTCTCCCCCTATTGTTAGATACGATAAAGATATACTTCCGAACTTGAGTTTCGCTGACCTAGCAACCAAAAAATTACGTTACTCAAAATTAGTGCTAATAACATATTTTTTGGTCCAACGTAATAAACACAGGTATCTTTAAAAACGCAATACCAAGTATAATCTGAACATCAACAACAATTTAAAACAAAAATAGTTTTCAATGGAAATGTTATTATAAATAAGTGTTTAGCACTAATTGCGATTAACGTAATTTTCTAGGTACTAAGGGAGCGAAACTCAAATTGAACGTATCCGATAATAAGTTAACTTTGAAGTATCTCATTTTGGGTAATACACAGGGTGGTAAAAAAAAGAAAAAACAGTGATTTCCAAATAACAGTTGAGTGTATTTTGAAAAATAAGGGTACTTAATTATTGTGCTATTATCATATTTTCGAACCTCCCCCGTATAAGGCAGGAGATAAGTACATTTTGGCAAGTGCATTTTGAGTTTGAAATATTTAATCATTTTAATGCGATATTAATTTCTGAAATGATTTTAAAGCTGCACATATGGTGTTCAAATTTAACAGACACATCTCATATAATTATTTTAAATCACTGATATGTTATCCATGGAATAATTTTTTTTTAATGATCGTAACATCTTTTTTTATGATAGTTTATATAAGCCACTGCCAAATTAGTCAAATTATTGCTGGATGATTTTGTTTGCTGTTATTTTCTCCTAATGCCAAGACTGATAACTGAATGCACAAATACCTTATACAATACTTCAAATTAATACTCATTTCATTTAAAATAATGCCCATTTAAATTGTCCTGAATATAATGATCACGTTGCCGTGTCGTAAAATTATTGGCAAATTAAGGAAATCAAAGCCGCCTTATGTCCCACAGTTGATTTTCATCATTTTACAATAATTTTACAACAATAGGGCAACCTGATCATTATAAGTAAAAGTAAAACAATATGAATACCCGTCACTTTGATCTCATAGTAATCACTTATTTCTGTAATAAAAATCTGGTGCGATACACGCACACAACTTCCTTTTACAGTGTTCTGTATTCCACAGAAACCGTACAAAATAGAACGTTAGTTGAAGAGACAAATTTTCTCTAAAATTATAATCCGAATTCAAAAATGTAATAATATACAGGGTGTTCTATTTAAAATAGGAGTTAATAAAAAAACAAAAGAAACTCATTTTAGAGGTATTCAACTGAAAAATCTCCAATATTTCCTTTATTGCAAAAGAAAATTTGAAAAATCTGTAAAGAGCTTTACCCAGAACTTCCCTCGTGGCATTGTGACACTAAATAATTTTAAAAATCAAACTAAGTTAGGGGTAAAAATATATTCACGTTTCCAATAAATTAAATAAATTTTCAAATAAAAAAACATTACCGGTGGTCGAATTCGAAAGGCAGGCGGATGCGTATGCAATCCCAACGTTTTGTGGAATATTGCAAAGAGAATGGCCATTTCTACCTGCGCTACGGAGAACTACGTGACTACGTGCGTCCCGGCTGCCTTAAATAGAACCTTTTTTCGTTGACACCTCTTACGCTGTAAAGCAGAAAGAGCACTTACGCTGTATCTGTTTTTCTCGTCAAGAGTAAAGTATCACGTATGTTCAAATTGTTACTTTTCTGTATCTTAGATAAGGCAAAAATAATAACAAGCAAGGTAAAATAGTCTAAAAATATCTTAACAAGTATAATAATATTGATACAATAAAACGAAACACTTTGTTATCGAATTAAATCAAATTCAAATTTTTAAAAAATTCGGGGAGGGATTCGATCTACATCATCCGCGGATGCAATTGTAACCGCATCGATAGGTTATACTGTGCCATGCAGGTTTGCTGGTATGTGTTTAAAGCGCGGCTGTATTTAAGAGAACGGTGTTATTGTTGAAACGTTTTGTTTGTTTTGCGACCTTAGCTTGTATCTGTTGGGTCATATTTTCGTCAAGTGTAAAGCCTCACCTGTGTGCAAATTATTACTTTCATCTATTTCCCACTCAACGCAATAATAAACAAAACTTAATCTTTTCTAAGGTGCTCACCCTGTATATATTTTTCCGAAATTTTCTGGATTTCATGCTAGGTAGATATACGGATGGGGCCATAATTATATATAACAACAATGAGATAACATGAACAACAAAATAGAATGCTTGGGTAAGAAAGAGATGACCATACCAAGAAATTATTTTGGTAAGCATTTTTAGTTGACATATGTCATAATTAAAATGAATGTCAAGCCTACTCGAATATTTGCTACTATGTTTATCTCTTTCTTACTCAGGCAATACGTGTTATTTTCTTGTTCACGTTATCCGATTGCTGTTTATTTATAATTTTGGTCCGATCGGTATAATCTGCATGCAAAATATCGCCATCCTAAAAAAATTATTTTTGAGTTATAGCGCCAACAGACAGACAGACAGACAGACAGACAGACAGACAGGTGGACTAACAGAAAGACGTCATCTAGTGGCCTTGAAACGTGAAGATCTGAAGAAATCTCTGAAGGTGATTTTTTCGCTATTACAATACTTCCTTCGTCTTTTAGGCGAGGGAAGTTATAAACGGTTTAAGATGGATTATTTCAAGAATTAACAAAGGAAAGAAATTAAAATAATAATTTATTCACTTGAATATAAAATTCTAAACCTACCTACTTTAAATGTTGAAATATTTTTCCTTTTATTCTCTGGGTTAAGTGTTTATATTAGCATTTTAAAGGCGCTTGTTTGTTAACCATTGCAATAAAGCATCTTAAGGAGTTTAAATTATTATTTTATGTCGATAGTTACATATCTGAAAAACAGCTGAATTTAGAGGTATGAAGTAGGATATAAAAGAGAGCTCATTAAAAGATCTTTTCACAAATATAAAAAATTCTGAATTATTAGATATACAAATTTTGCTGTAGCATTAATATCCAGAACCACGATTTTACACTAGTAAATTCACGAAAGACATAATTTGTTGGCAATGTTTTCTTTCATTCGGTTGTTTTCTATTACATCATCCGCCTGAAATTAACCTTTTTTTTCATAAAATCCGTAACATCTCCAAAACTATTGACCTTAGACCCATAGAACGTTATATTAAAATTATTAATATGAAAGTGCAAAACTTTTAAACTATATACATCTAGGGCATTCCGTTAAACAAATGTAAGTTTGGTTTGTTAGGCTGTTTTGAGCCCCCCCCCCCCCCAACTTTTATATATACGATTTTTATGTAACTCTTATCTCAAAGTTCTAGAAATATTTTCCACCTCCGCATCGTTGCCGGACCCTGTATAGCAGTGTTTCAACTATAATTCCAGACGTAATGCTTATTTGGAAATCCCTATACCTGAAGCAGGGCCCCCGCTACCATATGTGCAAAGTGTGCAATGCACACGGGCGCCATCCTTTAGGGGCACCAAAACCCAAAGTCAAAAAAAAATTGCAAAAAAATTTGCAAAAAAAAAACAAAACACAAAAATAATTTTAAAATAAAAGTTGAGAAATTAAATAGGATTAGGTATAAATACACACGAAATTTTATTAGTATATCATCCAGTTACTGCCGATTTCTATGTTGCGAGAACATGTCAGGCGGTAGTTTATTGATTTTTCCTGTTCAGATATGAATAATGCCTGGAGCGATATAAAAGCGATGCATCGCCAGAGGCGTTTTTAAACCGGTTAGTTCACTGGACCTCGCAACAAGTGCATAAAAACAAGTAATCCTATTAATTTTTACATTTAAAGTTATTTTTATTTTGTTACGTGTTGTGTTGTATAATATTTTGTTTACTACTTTTTTTTCTAAAAAATTAAGTGCTGAATACCTGCTGACTGCAATTTCAACGGTTTGATTTTTTATAAAATGGTAAGTGTTCCCTACTTTATACTATCAACATTAACCCTTTATAGGATACTGGTTATAATTTTTTTTTACCCAAATATCTTTTTATTAATTGAAATGTCATGTACGAGTTTAAAAAAGTAATTGGTTTTTTATCCATGACTCGCTTAGTTTTTATGCTATCGATCTTTTTTAAAAACCATTTTGTAGGGTTTTTTAAGGGCTATAAGATCAAATTAGTTTAATATTTTTTCTGCCTTTATTTTTGAAAGGGTTTAAGCTGAAAGGGCTCGAACAAATTGCTTTTTCCTCAAATATGCAAACTTGGTGCTTATTATTGTGCTTACTTTAGAAGTTAATTCCTAATTCCCATGAGTACTAATTATTTATTTGTTTTTTCAGGATAAAAGAAAGAGACCTTCATGTGCGAAGTTTCGAGAGCAAAAGAAACTGAGACTACAAGAAAGGGAAAAAATGGCTGGATCTTTAAAGCACTTCTTGCAAAACAATCAAGATTCCACGGAGACTATCGATGCGACCGAATCTCAAGATTCTAAATCCGTAATATCCGACCATCTGAAATTTCAACAGAGGCGACCACGGTAACATCAGGTCCTGCAACAAGTGGCGGCGGTTGTAGCAGCAAAACAGCTTCTACTGATGCAGAGCCCGATAAAGCGATGACACCATCCTCGTCTACAGCACTTGAACAATCCACTTCAGGTAATTCAGCTTGTGTAAGAAGTTCGGTAATGTCAGCTACCGAAATACCTGCTGCAAGTGACACTTTCGATGAAGGCTTTAATGAGGCTAGTGTCGATATAATTCCGTCCGACCTCGGTTTGTGGCCCGAAAGAATCACCAATGAGATAGCTAGAATATTGGTTAAACGTGGTCCGCCCTTGATAGACATCAGTTTTAGCTTTCCTAGTAATAAAGATAAGAGAAAGTTTTCGTGCAAATACTTTGTAAGAAGTCTAGCAAATGAGAAAAAGTCGAAAGGACTTGGCTTATTTACTCTATTTCTAAAGATTCTGTATTTTGTTTTTGTTGTAAGTTGTTTTGTAAAACTCCTAACACTTTTTGTGATACAAATGGAGTATCTGATTGGCAACACTTGTCTTTGCTAATGAAGAGACACGAAACGTCAATTTTACACAACAGTTATATGAACACTTGGGTAAATTTTAAAAAAATGTTGGAGACATCTACGACTGTTAATGCTCATCACCTGCGGATTTTAGAAACGGAAAAAAAATATTGGCGCGACGTGTTGGAAAGAATTATTGCGATTGTTAAGTATTTATCTACACAATGCTTGGCATTTCAAGGTTCTTCTAAATTACTTTTCGAACATGATAATGGAAATTTTCTAAAAGCTGTTGAGATGATTGCCTCTTTTGATTCAGTGATGAGACAGCACGTTAGCCGAGTGTGTAACTCCCAAAAAAAATCTGTTAAAATGACTCATTATTTAGGCGTGCAAATACAGAATGAAATAATTGAATTACTGTCGTCTAAAGTAAGAAATAATATTTTAGAAATGGTTCGCAGTTCAAAATATTTTTTAATAATTTTAGATTGTACACCAGACACTAGTCATACTGAGCAAATTAGTCTTGTTCTGAGGTATGTTGTCCTTAACACCACTTCAAAAAAGGTTGAAGTTAAGGAAAGTTTTATTGCGTTTAATCCAATACTGAACTCTACAAGGGAAGGGATATATACATTTGTGACAGAAATTTTGAAAAATTTAATTTAGATATAAAAAATATTAGGGGACATGGTTATTATAATGGGGCAAACATGAAGGGAAAGCATGTTGGGCTTCAAAAACGCATTCTTGATGCAAATCCGAGAGCCCTTTTTGTACCTTGTGCGGCTCATACTTTGAACTTAACAGTAAATGACGCTTCTAAGGTGTCAGATGCTACAATAAACTTTTTTAATCTTGTGAAAGAGTTATATAATTTTTTTTCGTCATCCACAAAAAGGTGGGATGTTATGAGAAGAAATGTCCCCGGGTTAAGTTTAAAGCCTCTAAGTGAGACAAGATGGTCCAACAGAATTGATGCAATAAAGCCCCTTAAACTTTAATTAATTAAGGTTTGCGAAAGTCTTCTAGAAGTAGCTGAAGATAATTCCTTTCACATTGATGCAAGACATAAAGCGAGTTCCCTATTAACGTCTGTACAAAATTTTCAATTTATTTGTGGAATTATTATTTGGCATGACGTTTTATTTCATATAAATATTGTCAGCAAACAAATCCAAAGTGCTACAATTAATATTAAAGTATGCCAAACCTACCTAAAAAATTTTAGTTGATCACTTCCAGCAATATAGATCTGACCAATCATTTCAAGAAATTCTTGTACAAGCAAAAGAAGTAGCATTCTCTCTCGAAATTGAAGAAGACTTTCCACCGTTACCAACGGTCAGGAGGAAATTTAAACCAAAACTGTTTGACTATGAACACCGAGATGAGACCCCTCATGATCCAAAAACCGCATTTAAAATTAGTTTTTTCTTAAAAATTATAGATCAAACTTTAAGCTCTCTAAAAAACCGATTTGACTTATTAAATGAGTATGATAATATTTTCGGATTTTTGAGCGACATATTCAAATTAAGTGACAGCGATCTTTTAAAACGTTGTTCTGTTCTTGAAGAACGACTGACAGATCAGGATAATAAGGATATAGACTCCAATGATTTGTTTAATGAAATTAAAGCGTTAAAGTTGTTTTCATTACTTGATGATACTGGTCCCTTAAGTATTTTACAATATACAGGGTGAGTTTTTTTTCATTATCACTATAAGGATCTCGGAAACCGTGAAAGATAGAAGGTTGGTTAAATGGAGAAAGAATTGCAGTTTTATGAACGTATTTGAGATGTGCTTTTGTTTCTTTGAAAAAATCCAAGGCCTACTAGATACAAGCAAAATATTAAAATTACTTAATTTCTTAAAGTCGGTCTAGCGCCGTTATTATTGAAAATAGAAAAAAAAATAATGAGAATAAAAGTTTTAGCTATTTTTACGGTGTTTATCTTACACTTATTAGTTTTCTTATAGCTTTCATAGTTTTTTAGTTATAACATTAAGTGATTTTTTTTTAAATAGCAATCATAGTCGGCTTAGACATTTCTAAAAAGAGCGTATCTCGTTTGCTAAATGGAGAAAGAATTGCAGTTTTATGAGCTTATTCAAAGTGTGCTTTTGTTTCTTTTAAAAATCCAAGGCCTACTAGATATAAGCAAAATATTAAAATTACTTAATTTCTTAAAGTCGGTCTAGCGCCGTTATTATTGAAAATAGAAAAAAAATAGTAAGAATAAAAGTTTTAGCTATTTTTACGGTGTTTATCTTACACTTGTTAGTTTTCTTCTAGCTTTAATAGTTTTTGAGTTATAACTTTAAGTTACATTTTAAATAGCAATCATAGTTGGCTTAGACATTTCTAAAAAGAGCTCACTTTTCCGCTTAAAATGACATAAGGTATGTTATACCTATTTTGACAAATAATCCTTCTATAATAATTTTCGTAATAAGAAAATGACGAAAACAAAAACTATCAAAGCTAGAAGGAAATTAATAAGTGTAAGATAAACACCGTAAAAATAGCTAAAACTTTTATTCTTATAATTTTTTCTATTTTCAATAATAACAGCGCTAGACCGACTTTAAGAAATTAAGTAATTTTAATATTTTGCTTATATCTAGTAGGCCTTGGATTTTTTAAAAGAAACAAAAGCACACTTTGAATAAGCTCATAAAACTGCAATTCTTTCTCCATTTAGCAAACGAGATACGCTCTTTTTAGAAATGTCTAAGCCGACTATGATTGCTATTAAAAAAAAATCACTTAATGTTATAACTAAAAAACTATGAAAGCTATAAGAAAACTAATAAGTGTAAGATAAACACCGTAAAAATAGCTAAAACTTTTATTCTCATTATTTTTTTTTTCTATTTTCAATAATAACGGCGCTAGACCGACTTTAAGAAATTAAGTAATTTTAATATTTTGCTTGTATCTAGTAGGCCTTGGATTTTTTCAGGAAACAAAAGCACATCTCGAATAAGCTCATAAAACTGCAATTCTTTCTCCATTTAACCAACCTTCTATCTTTCACGGTTTCTGAGATCCCTATAGTGATAATGAAAAAAAACTCACTCTGTATATTTGAAAACAATTTAATCTCCACCCTTCAAACGTAAGCATTTCACTAAGAATTCTTCTGACATTGCCTGTATCTGTAGCTTCTGGCGAGCGTTCTTTTTCAAAGTTAAAAATCATTAAAAATTATTTAAGATCGACAATGCTTCAAGAAAGATTGTCTGGGCTAGCAATATTAGCAATTGAACAAGAAATTTTTGATGGTATAAATTTTAGCAATGTAATTAATGAATTTGCAACAGCAAAGTCTCGGAAAATATCGCTACTACAATAGCTATTTTTTATTTTTCTATTGTACCTTTGATTTTATAACGAAGTTACCTAGGTATTTGTTATCAGAAGTATCTGCATATTTTTAAAAATATCTAATAGTAGGGAGGCCAAGTGAATTAAAAATTATTTTCGTGGGACTGAGTAGGTTTATACCGACAAGTGATACCATCGTAATTAGCGGTGTTTCCTCAGTAGAAAAACTCCTGTTGTCGCTTTCTTAGCCTGTAGAGTGAGAAGCTATGACGTCACAAAGGTGGTAAAATGGTAGGTTTCAACAGTTTTTTGCAAATATCTCGTTACCTGTGAAGTTTACTGTGAACTTTACTTTATACAAAATTAATCTACATTTAATTTACAATAAAAATGGTCTTATTCATTTTTGCAGTCCAGTAAAGGATTACGGAGATATGGAGGGGGAAAAATGTAACTTTTTCTGTTTGGCAAAAATTCAAAAATTACGCCTATGCACTCGTAATATTCGCTCCAAGTGTATTATATAAAGGATTCAAGGAAGTGGGGAAGCAAAATGGTTATGGTGAAGCACCCAGCACCAAAGATGACATACTCGTACATTTGCGCAGATCATCCACTACTACACATGTTGAAGTGAAAGTGGAAGATGGAATTAATCACACTCTTGAACAAGCAAAATTTCTAACTATTACTAAAAACAAGATGCAACTGATTGCTCTAATCACTGTACACAACAGCAAGCTGGCTGGAAAGCGATTCAGGCAGAAGGTGGTGCTGACATCAAGATCGTTTTTACAGCAATTGACGAATCAAAGAAGAAAACAGAGGCTATCGTAATTGGCAATGACACCGATTTATTGGTCTTGTTGGTTGTTCATGCTCCAGCCAACAAACAGTTGAAGATGATTGTACCGAAGAAAGGTAACCAAGAAGAAAAAGTTTACTGCACTGGTGCATACAGCTTGGTATCGAGAAAATGAAAGATGTTCTCTTGACAGCTTACACTTTCGCCGGATGTGATACCGTTTCTTCAATTTATAGAAAGGGAAAAATAACGCTTTCTGAAACAGTGCAAAGTGACAAGGAGCTTTACACAAAGCTGTTGACAACCCAAATGCAGACCCAGATGCGCTAGCTGATGCTGGAACCATTTTTTCCTTTCGATATTTGCATCAATAAATGCAGATAATTTGGATACTCTGCGCCTTCAATGTTACTTGCAGACCATCGCGAAGGAGCCTGTACACACAAATTTGAGGTTGGCTGTACTTTCCCCTACTTCAGAAGCTGGACAACAACACTCTTATAGAGTTTACCATCAAGTGCAGCAATGGCTCAATGTCAATAAAGATTCACTAAAATGGGGTTGGAAAAGGATTGGTGGTTATTTGCGTCCAGTTGCAACCACAAAGGCAGCTGATCCTGAAAAATTGCTCTCCCTCATTGTTTGCACTTGTAATACAGGGTATGTCAGAAACTGTGAGCGTCGTCAGAGTGGGTAGAAATGCTCAAATATGTGCAAGAATTGCTTCGAACATAGGTTCACCAACAGAGATGCACTAATTATTGACGACGGCATTGATGAAGATAATCTTCAACATGAAAAAGAGCTTAACGATTTTTAGGTTACTGATTGCTGTAATTTATTATTATGTATGTAACTACCATGTACGTTGTACATACCACTTTCCAATGCTATCCACATGATTTTATATTTTTAGAAAAATATGACAGAAGATGAAGGTAATTTAAGTAGCTTTAATTGTAAAAGCTCAAATGGGAAAGAGGAAAACGATATGATGAATAATTTAAATGGAAAAATAGGCAAAATGAAGATAAAAACGACAAAGGAGGGGAGCAATGTAGATATATTGTCAGATTCATACACATAGGCTTACATATGTACATACACACATAAAAATGTTCCTATGTTAATGATGCGTTACTAAGTACTTTTTATAACGAAACATACTCATTTTCAAGTGATTTGGATGAATCTCAAGCTAACTAGAAAATAATGACATCATTGCCCCCTCAATATCTCCGTAATACTTGTCTAGAAGTCAAAAATGCATGAGACCATTTTTATTGTAAATTAAATATAGATTAATTTTATATAAGATAAATTTTGCGCTAAACCTCACAGTTAACGAGATATTCGCGAAAAACTGTTGAAACCTACCATTTTACTACCTTACTAGCTTTCTACCCCCCTCCCGCCTAAACCCGACGCCCAATGTTGTGCAACTTTTTACCACTTACTAAGAGGAGGGTACTAAACAGTTTGCTGCGGGGTAGAACTTTCTTTTTGGATGTTTGGGTTAAACCCTGGTTTTCTGTACTAAAACCTGGAAGCAAGAATGGCCATCTCGTATAATATAGTATTGGGAGTTTTAGTAGTAATATAGTAAGATGATTGCACTTACCGGTAGCAGGTTTTAGCCGTGTTTACGCGTTTTTATCGGGGACCATTCCGCGTCAGTTCCAGATTAAGAAGCTTTCGCGCGACCTTCGGCTGTGGCTTAAGACCCGACTCCGGCAATCCTCTCCGTGGATTCCGCGTTAACATATATTGATTACGCAGCTTTACGTAGATACAAGTTTGTTAAGAGCATATTCTAGTAGATGTTGAAGCGTTCATTGATTATACTGATGTCTTTATTCTAGGAAACTACCTCGAATTTATATGCACATATAAACGCCGGTGTTTTCGCACCTTAGACATTTTTGAATATCTTACTTAGAGTCATTTCGAGCTGACACTCGGGGCTAGACGTCGGCTGAATGCTTGCATTGTTCTGCTCTGCCGCACCCCGCCTCACAGGATGCTTGCAGATTAATTAGTTATACGCTTAGTCTGTTACTATTTATTTTATTTTTTTATTACTGTTCGCGAAATGCCGTTTGTCGAGCCGCTTGGTGCTATTGCGTTTGTTATACCCGTTCTCGTTGGGTTATTATACACTTGTAATTTTTGTCTTCAATTACCTGTGCCGCGCACGCCTAATTTTAATGTGTTTTCTTTTATGTCGTCGTTGCCTTGTTACCTTTGCGCCTAGATATAGGAATATATTTATGTAGATATTTATTATTGCATTTTCACTATATTATCCACAATTCAATAAAGCTGTGATAAGTTATTAGACTTAGCTAATTTGTTTGTTCTGCTGGATTTCTCTCACCTTGTGGAGGTCTGACGCAAGGATTAGTCAACGTCGAGGGCCTGGCGCCCTCTCCATTCGTATTTTTCTTTTTCCTTTTTCAGCGTAGCTAGAACCCCGACCCTTCTCGGCGAGTTAGCCCAATTAGGTCGATAATTACCAGCCGGCAAAGTATCTCCTTTAACTTTCGCCAATAGGTAAGGCCAAAACCCATATCCTTCCTCACACTTGGTATAAAATAAATAAAAAAAGTCCTAGATGGCGGTTTGGTGATAAAGTGCGAACAAGAAAATCACCAGCAATCTTTAAAGACACGTTGTAACACAGCGTCTTGGCCAAGACACACCCATGAATCTCCGCTAACCTACAAGTGCGCACCAAACCCCAGTAGAGGCCGCACCCAGCGCCTCTCGCTATAGTGACTATATAATCACAGTGTGGCCATACGGTCGTCATGTTTTTTATTGGTTGAAGGCAAAAGTATTCCAAGTTATTGTCATTTTTAACCGTGTACAGGGTGCTTAGTTACAAAAGGTTACTAATGTCAAAATAACACATTGGTATTTTATAACTTGTCAAAAGTTTGAGTGGACGTATCACGTGATGCAATCTGCCATTAGTTTTCCCCTGGCCGTGAGTTTTACAAACTATAGTTTGCAAATTAGTTATTTACGATACTCAGATTAACATCACACAAACCAGAACATTTAACAGAGAAATAAATATTTTCCTGTGTTTTATATTGCTTAAATATTCGTAAGTAACTGCTCAATAGATTATTATTATAGAGTTCAAAACCATGTCCGAAATTGTCTTATTTTAAATTATATCTCTTTTTCATCGTGCTTCAAAATATTCAATACTTTGCCAAATGACACCTATAAAACATGTATCGGGAAAAGTCCAGTATATCCCACTGATACATTTTGACATTTAAGGAATATGCGCGTAAAGGAACTGTTATGCCAGTGGTGGAATTGGATTTTAAGCTATGGATAAGAGAAATACTCATTGGGAAATTTGTTACGCTCATTTTGACATTTTCCTACTTATTAATTGAAATAATTAGTCAGATTTGGCAATTTACTTTTATTCTCTAAATATACAGTACTTTATCTATAGTTAGGCAACCCAAATACCTTCAGCCTCAATCTTGAATTAAAAGGAACACTTTGTTATCAGTTCTGCACATACAACCTGCACTTATAGTTTTTCTTCCTTTTTTTCGAATTTGACTTTGACATTGATAACCTGGGATCGTGAATTGCTCTGGCCAATTTGCATTCCATTCTTTTCCATTGCTTCGATCGTTGAAGTTTGTGCCCTGGGAACCTTTTGCTTCTCTGGCTTTGGTTATAGCCGTCCTCGTCGTTTTGAGGGATTTTTGGAGGCAAGGCGCCCTTTGGAACGTTCTGGAAGCCGTTGGGAGTTGCTGCCAGCGTTCGTTCGCTTTTGTTGCGGTTTTGGGATGGGCTCTTCTTGATCGAATGGAGCGTTAGGCTGTTCGTCACCATTCGCAGCCAACTATTCTATGCCATGAAAATGGGCTTTATTTGTACGCCATGGAAATTGGATTTTACCTCTGCGTCCTGCGAACTGGGTGTTATCGCTTGGAGTTTTGGTGTGGTTTATTCTACCTGGGACTGCTGGAGCCACGCCGAACCGGCGTGCCGCTCATCCCCTGCGGTCGCCTCATTGCAACTATCGAAGCTCGACTGCTGCCCGTTGCGAGGCCACCTCCTGGTTGCTTCGTCCACCAGCTCTGCACCACGTGCCGTGGGTACCTGAGAGGTTTTTAGAGCAATTTAGTTACTTATGTATTGTTTGTCGATTTGGTTTGTAGATATGCCTTTTTAGAATTTTGATTATGGTATTTTGTGTATTATGCTCTGTGTGTTTTATTTGCGTAATTAGCTATTTGTTTAGATTGATTTACTTACCCGGTAGTACGTTCTTGACGTGTTAGCCGGCCGGGGCTGCGGTAAACTCACCCTTAAATTACGTAGTTTAGTATCTGCCATTTGCTTGTACGTCAACTTAATCTTAATAGTAGTAAATTAACGGCTGTGTCTAGGGAACCGAACGCGGTACCCTTTTGTTCAATTTCAAGCTTCCGTGATTTGTTTGCGCGATTTTAAATATGTTTAACAATGTAAAGGGGCATATTCAAGTAGATTTTGGAGCGTTCATTGACTTACTTGATGTCTTTGCAATAGAAAACTACCTAGAATTTTATATGGCCATATATACTCGTCAGTGTTTTCGCTTCGTAGAAATTTTGAGTACTAATATAGTCATTTTGAGCTGGCACTCGGGGTTAGACGTCAGCTGATTGCTTGGATAGCTCTCTTCTGCCACGCCCTGCCTCACGGGATGCGTGCAGACTATTTATTTATTTAGCAAGTTTATTGTTAATGCTTTTTTTTCTATTCGCGAAACGCCGTTACAGGGTGATACAATTTTAATTACTTATGCCGCACCCAACTAATTATTTTAAAGTGTTTGTTTTGTCGTAGCTTGCCTTGATATATATATTTATTGTTGTATTTGCTTTTGTGTGTGGGTATATCTGGCACTATAGTACGCACCAATTTATTTAAAATAAAGCTGTGATCTATTCATTGGTTGTTGGTTTGTTTATTTTTGACTTGCTGGTTTTTATCTTTGACCTTGTGTAAGGTCCGGCACAAGGAATTGGATCTGAGTCTAGGACCTGGCGCCCATTCTCTTCGTATTTCGTATAGTGTTCTTTTCAGCATAGTTGGAACCCTGCGACCCTCGCGGCGAGCTAGCCCAATTAGGCCGATAGTTACCAGCCGGCAAAATATCAAATATAACTTTCGCCAAAAGGTAAGGCCGACCGTCTATCTTCCCTGACAAATTCAAATTCTATATTATATATATATACGACGATTGGACTAACTGCTTTTTTACAGTGATGCACAGGCATTTTTGTACTAAGTACACACAAATCTTAAACTGCAGCTAACCTAAATTCGCACCTTGACGGCAGCCAAGATTGGGTCTAGCATGAGACTCCCGTGTTTTGCCTCCATTGTCTGAACATTTGTAGAACTGAGAATCACATCACGCGTATGCGCCTAAGCACCAGTGGGCTATATTGGAGTTTAGCTCATGTATCTAATATAATTTAGATGTTAATAAAGCATATTAAATTATCAAGAAGATTTCTAAAAATGATGCTATATCATTTGTGTTTTGGATTTGAACTTTCCAATTTCCATTAATTGTAATAAATTGATGACACCTTATGAGCTTATGACTCATATTTCTTCAACATTTAAACCCCTTTCTGGTATATTATTGTATTTGAGAGATCAGTCATTTTGAATAACAATCTTTTACTTCGGCAAATGAATTGTCAAATTTTATTTTGACATTAGTAATTTTTTGTTACCAAATGTAGAATACTCAAGTAGAAACTCTGGCCTTCCAACAGTATAGCGACAAGCGCATCGACCTACCTGCAACACTTATGAACCGCTCCCAGGCCTCACCTTATATCGATCTTGACACGGAGGCGGAATCACCCTGTAAATAAGCATGCACACATACCAGAAATAATCATAAGTCAAATACAGTAAACAGATCTATTAGACCAAATTCATGGCCGAAATTTACATCGGGCCGACGTGGTCGGCATAGACAATGGTTTGGCAATATATATATATCTAAGGATTAAACCTAAAAGAAATAAACCCAGTAGTTCCTACAAGCGACGGGATAAAACAGCTGCACCGACGGCGGCAGAGATTAGAGCGGTTCACTAAACCTTATAGAAGACCAAAAGGGTACGTGCGTGTTAAAATTCTTTTGGTGCAGAAAAGCTGAAGTATTATATAATAAAATATGACTGAAAAAGACAGGCAAACAGGCAAACTCGCCAATTCTGTACCAAAACTGTTCAAAATGGTCACGTACCTATTGAAATTAGAAATGGCCTCACAAGAATCACGTAATTCAGATATAGGTTCAGTGACATTAAATGTTATAATATTAGTGGACCTTTTCTTGCGTTCGGCAATTTCGGATATTACCGATTCAGTAAGCTCAATGCTAATTCGCTCCTGTTTAGGGTATTCCAATTTTCTCAAATCCTGCACTTCGTTTGATAATTTAGAAATATTTTTTCTGCAATTCAGCAATTAATTGTTTTTCTGCAATACAAATATCGCAATAAAATGTTGGCCTTCTTTTGTCATCTGGTGCAACAAATTGCTGCGCGGCGATATGAGTCAGAGTTCCGTGGCAGGATGCGATCAACGGGTGCTCCGCCCGCTACCTGCTTCATTCCCGTTTAAATGCGCTGAGTTCGAATCCCATCTGGAATACTTTTTTATTTGCAAATTGATATCATTTGCATTAACAAGTGTTTCCCTTTATCGTTTTATTATAATTAGGGACGTTAAGATGTTTTTACCCCTAATTGCCTTTGATTTTTCAAAATATTTAGTGTTACAATTTCCACTTTCGAGAGAAGTTCTGAGGAAAGCCCTTTGCAGATTTTTAGTTTTCTTGATTTTCAGTTTTCTTAATGTTTGCTTTGCATAGGGTTATTCCGTGTCTCCCATTTCCA
This sequence comes from Agriotes lineatus, assembly GCA_940337035.1. Taxonomy (NCBI): domain Eukaryota; kingdom Metazoa; phylum Arthropoda; class Insecta; order Coleoptera; family Elateridae; genus Agriotes; species Agriotes lineatus. The sequence continues at coordinate 150,288,932 of OW679197.1, read as the reverse complement.
TGCCATGTTGTCTAGTGTGATTTTCTCTGAATCAGAGGTTCTAGGGTGTTGGTCCCGATGTGGGTCATTAGCCCAACGATAGGAAATTTGTATACCCTCTGTAGAGTTTGCAGGCTGGATTTTCCCTTTCTTTCAGTATATTAAAATTCTAAGTGGTAATTTAACAACCTTTAATTGAGTAAACAACACAACTATTAAGTAAACACACCACACATAATCTATTAAACAAACAAACTAATCGTAAAATAAGGTAACTCAAAGTAAAACGGAGCTGCCTTTGCTACACCCTATCAACAACTTGATCTTAAGGGCACTGTCAGGCAAGCGTGGATGCGCCCGAGTTCCCTTCGCAGATGGTACAGCACCACAAAAGTTCAAAACGTGCGGCACCCGCGAAATATGACTTGCAGTAGCCGCAGCGGCAAATATATATACATTAGATTGAACATAAATTAAAAAATGTGGGTATATGAGACACCTTAAGATAGTAAATAATCTTATACTAAAATGCATATACTAAAAATAACCAATTCAGAAAGCAATAGTCAATTAATGATTATTGCCCATTGACAACGCACACACTTTTGACACTGAACTTTTTAATTCACCATTTGCTGTTCTTATATTAACTACGTGCACAACACCATCTAGTCCAGGTTGCACCCGGATCACTCTGCCGAGAAGTGATTTCAAAGGACTAAACGAAATCGCTCAACCTTACATTGATCTTTACAATTAGAGAAAAACACATAAATTCAACATAGGACGCGTGTACAAGTAAAGTCTGTTTCAATTTCACATGACACCGAGTAGGCATTGAAATTAAGAACGTTTTTTAAAACAGTGTAGGAATAGTGTCAGTTTAAATGTTAGGTTATAAATGTTTGACACATCAGCTTTAGCTTTAAGTATTGAAAATGCAATATATATATTTTTGAGATTAATTATTAATAAGTATATACTTAAGCTTGCTAACCCATTTTTTCAACAATACTTTAATGTTGATCCAGAAGATACATTAATTACAAACATGTGAACCATTATCTAATAAACTAACACCAGAATGTTATTACAGCACACAGAGGCAAGATACCAATGAACTTATATTTGTAAAATGTTCTAAAAACTTATTCAACTACTTATCTACTTGTATTTGTATTTGGGCGAGATTTCGAGATGCGGAAGGTCCTTCAAATCTCTTGACACCGACTGCTAGGGTCATATGGCCAAACCCCACTAGAATTTTGCCGAAAAATACAAAATGCAAAATATAACAATACGAAATGTAAAATATAACATTCTAAATTGAAGCGAAAACGAACGATAAGTAAAAAATCATTGAAGAAACAAAAAACCCAACTGCGGAAATGTTAATTGTAATCAACAAGAACAAAACAAGATTAACTAAATCATTATAAAAACAAAATTATTAAAATTACTAAATTATTATACATATATACAGTGCTCATTACTCGGAATCTGAGTCAGAGTCGTTTTCATCAGAACCATGTGGCGTTTCTGATTGTCCTACAGTTGGGAATGATAGAAGTTGTACCTAGTATTTAACATTCGTATTTACTCAGATTCAGAGCCCGCAATTTCGGATTCACTGTCCGAATCTCCAAGAGAAATTATAATAGGAGGAATGTTTCCAATACTGCTGCATCCCATGTATCTGGTCCAATCGTCGCGAATTAGTTTTTCACAGTGCTGTATGCTTTTGGTCCAAAAGTCAGCGGAACACATAGAAATTGATTCGCGCCATAATTTCTCTGCTTCTCCTTTTGATGATGCGCGAGAAGTTACATGCTTGTTGTAATAATTCTTACATAATCCCCATGACAGCTCAATGGGGTTGTATTGGCAGTTGTACGGGGGCAATCTAATAACTCTATAACCACTGCGCTCTAAAATGACGTCTACTACATAGTTTTTTTTTTATTCGGCCGTCGAGGTCGTATTAATTCCCACAGTTGTTTTTTCGTCAGTTTGTTGTCAAAAGTTACGTCGTGCTGTATTAACCAATCCTATAATTGTTTTTTCTTATTTGAAATAGTAGGTTTCTTATCTAAAAGAACTGAGTGGCAAGGAGCGTTATCCATAATGATAACACAATTTTTGTTTAATTTAGACAATACAGGAATTAGCTGATTCTGTACCCATTTTGTAAAAATGTCAGATTTCATTGTTTTATGATAGCCCCGGTCGTTACTGCTAGAATCCAGTAGTAATTCACAACCTGCTAAAAGTCCATTAGACCATTCCGCATGCAAAATTGTGTACCGTTTTCCTTCTTGGTGAGTTTGACTTGGATTTCTTTTTCTGCAATCATCATTTACCCAACGTTTTCTAGGACTCCCGTTTTTATATATCCACGTCTCATCTAAGTACACAAAACATACGTTGTCACTAGAATCTATCATTTGAAGGTACTGCCTCAAGAAGGAAATCTTTTTAGCGACAACGTGTTGCTGTTCACATAATATTTTTCGTGAATTTACGATTTTAAATTTATATCCCATGCTTTTGATTATCCTCCACAATGTAGTACGAGATCCATTGTACTGTAGTTCCTCTTTCGCATAATTTAATAGATCTTGCACAGTAAAGTACTCATTTTTTCATGAAAATTCAAAATTTTTGATTGTAGGTCTTCTTTAAACGTGAAATTCCAAAATGTTGTGTTTTTTGAATTAGTTCCCGTCTTAGTTGTAGCCAAATTGGGTTTATCTTGCATAATTTTGTACACCTCTGCTCTGGATACCTATCAGCAAAATAATAAAAATCTCTGTAGAATTGTTATGAATACTTACTGAAAAAATCTCTGCTACAGCGTTTATTATTTCACTTTTTGTAAGTGTACGGCCATTTTTTTCGGTCAATGTATGAAAGCATTTGTAAACTGCTACTTTTGTGTCTTTATAAATCTTTTTTGGCATTTTGACAAAAGGCAAATTGTCAGAATGACTTTAAGGTGTCAGTCGTTCAGTACACTCTAAAAAATGTCAATTCAAGATTTACTCGATGTCATGTGAAATTGAAACGGACTTTAATAAAGAAACAAAGATCACTTTTAATATCCGTCTATTGGTTAAAATAACATAATAAGTGTACAAGTACACCTCAAGTAGTAATTCCTTAAATTAAAGTAACAACCAAACTTGATAAACAATAAATATATTATAATATAATCGACGCGGCCAATCAGCGTCGAAGGCGCGTTGCAACGTGTCACAATTTCAGACGCAAGCGCCCAATATAAAATTACCGCGTTTGATTACGGGTTTGGCGCCACTCCGTGCATTGTGAAAGGAAACGCAACACTCTAGGTTCAACGTACACTACATTACAACTACTTGGACAGTACCTGGTGGTTAAGCGACGAGCTTGGTGTTGATATCCAGTTGGAAAGCCGTCGTTCAGGAACGCTGCGGCAGGCGATTAAAGGGGCAACGTTAGCAGCCAGGAATGGCAAAATGCGGGAAGTTTGCAACCAGAAAGGTGCACCAGGGTACTCACAACATGATGACAACAGCATACAGAACCTTGCGTAAGCAAGCACGGCGGGAGCACATATCGACAATTTGTGCCCCACAACAAAACTTAGATATCTTTGAGCCGGTTTCTTTTATAATCTGTAACAACGGTTAATGCATAACTTATGCAACGACACAATACAACAACAAACCAAATGATACCCTTTATGCTGAACCGAAACGTACGGTCTTCTTCCCTGACGGGCTGTCGCATGTTCGACACTTGGTGCACCACTGCACTACTCGATAGTTAGAACTCGAATCCTCCATAGCACTGTCTAGGACATTTAGGCGCGAACGCTTTAGACGCGGTTGAAGTTGAGGGGGGAGACGCATGGGCAGGACGCAAGTGTTTGGCTAAACTGCAATGGGGTGAAGCAATTGCGTTTGCACGCAAACAACCAATTCATTCTAACGCTGCTTTTGTGCAAAACAACGGACCGCCTGTAACGATATAAAACGACAACTACGACATACCAAGCATGGCACCACTTGGGCTGCCAGTTGGTAATAGGCTAAAACGATAATTACGACAACGCGTCAGTTTGTAACGGTACGATAAGGCGCCACCACGATTCCATACTAGAGAAAAATGCCTAAGAGAACCCACTAAGGAAAAGCATAACGAATTCACTTTTCAACTATACCCTTGGCAGTGTCCTGGTTAGCAAGCCTAGTGCAACATCACGGACTTACCTTTCGAAGAATTCACTTCAACCGCTGGCCAAGCTACTTTTACAACTGTAAAATATATACACATATCGCATGCACAATATCATAAGAAAACCACAGTTAACAACCATGAAATGTATTAACAAAAATATTTAAATGCATAAGTTATATAAAAATGCAAAATGGGTTAGTAAAGGTTATAAATGTAAATTGCGTACCGTCTTAAGCTAATAATATATTCGGTGAACTTGACATCAACTATGGAATTTACTGGTAAACGGTATCAACATTAAATTATCGAAATACTGAATCAAATTAACAGCAACAAAAGGCGGTATTCAACTAAACAAGTTGCAGTTGCAACAGATTGCAATCTGCCACTGACAGGTAAACAACTATAATTATTCAACAACATGTAAAGATATCAACAACACATGTTACAGCGACGCAACGTCATGCAAATTGTCCGACACTTCGGTACACTTTAAATTCGCACTATAAAGCTACTAAAATGTTTAAGATTACTTTCAGAAGCTTGGCTGAACTGCAATTGATGTCCTATGCTACTGCACGGCTGCTGGCTCAGACCACTGCAATAAACACCTAAGGAGCTGCATCAAACCGACGGAGAATGGCTGATGGGACGGAACCTGGGATAATCATCTCACAAGAGCGAAATTCGAAACCCGCCCGAAACTTGGTAGAACAATAAAGCGATGGCTTCGCGAAACATGATAAGCTGCTACTGAGTTTTCGAGGAGACTCCGTCTAAACGACGTATTATAGGGGTTCTCGCCCACGGTAAAGGAAAACTCAAAGGCCTACATTAACCCAGTTCAACCGCTACCACGTGCAGTTCAACCAGCCCATAAAGGCGGAACACAAAACATGCGTCACAACGGCAGGGGTTCGAATAACGAGATTAAAACATACGGAACACACACACACACACCAAGGGCACATATTGTTAAGCGTTAATTAGCACACATTAAACAAACGAGGGCCACGCGGGGCCGAAAAACAGCTCTCAACAATCTGTTGCTTCTTGCTATGCCGGATCGATTATGTCTGCAAAACCCCGCAAAACTCGCATCAAAAAGTGGTGAGGGCCGAACCTCCTACTTGCTCTCTCAGACACATGGCATCTATCTCTCGTTAAGAACCGTACAGGAATGCACCTCGCAGACGGGCCGATAAATTCACATGTGCTTTTCTTAGCGCGCCAATAAACAGACCGAAACAGCGATACACAGACTGAGTGTGCTTAAAACCGTTGAGTGCAAGCGGACAACTCGAGATGCCTAAATACATGTGGAATTGTAATTCGGAACCGAGAAAATAAAGTTTGTTAGCCGTAGGATCCTAACAATTAAAAATGTTCTTACATGCCATAGGATCGAAACAAGACTATATTGCCGCACAGGGGAGCAATTGCAACCAGGCACAGGATTTGAAATGCGCTCTACAAGAACGAGCGGTCTGAATTGGTCAAGGAAACGCGGGATTTTCACCTACCCTTAACAAGTGACTCTATACCACGAAAAACTATTTGCCTCAAAAATGCAAACAAAATACAATGGCTGCTTTTTTCTAACGCAGCAGTCCAGTTACAGTAATTCTTCTTGGCAATTATAAAACTGTAACTTCAGATTGCTATATACCGGGTGATTATAAATGCTTTTCCATCAAGTTGCCTTTGAAATATTTGTTGTATGAATATGTTGGTGTTGACACAGTGACGCAAAACGTAACCTGTTAACCTTGTAATGTTACGCCCCGCGCGAACGCAATTTTGAAATTAAAAATTAATTCACGCATTCTCCCATGGCTTGAAGTACGTTAGAAATCTGAGCGTTGCATCTTTGGCCGCGCGAACAGCGACAAGTGACGTAACCGCGGACCGACGCAGGTACACCGCCGCGCATTCGACGGAAAAATCTCCTACTCCAAAGAACTAGATTGAGCCACTGATTACGCCTGCTAAGGCTATATACAGTGACTTTATATGAGACAATGGCGACAATAGAGTGTATTCTTTTTATTGGTCGCTCAAATCGGCCGCCATTAAAAGGCAAAATTTGTTAATGCTTTTGTTTGTTTATACCAAATCGAGGTTAGCAGGTTAGGTTTTGCGTGAGTTTGTGTCAAATTCGAGGTTAGCAGGTTAGATTTTGCTTCAGTTTGTGTCAAAACCGACGCAAAACCTAACCTGATAACTCGAATTTGAAATAGACTTACAGTGCCACCAACATATTATTTATACGTTGTGTAACCATGACCATTCAAAAACGTTCAATTTATTAAAGTTAGTAGGCCATTGGCCGCCATTTTGTGGCAAATTGTGCCTATTGTCGCCACTGTCTCTATCAAGGCACTGTAGGGTTATATAAAGAGGAAGCAGAGCCATTCTAAGACAGAATTTTCCTGGACCTTTCTCCTCACCTAATTCTGCTCAGGAGGACCTGTAGGCTCTTCGAGGGAACTCCTGCCAATTAATCCTCACCTAGACCTGCTGGTCAGGGAGGCTATTAAGGCTCATCGACGAAGCTCTTGCCAGTTAATTCTCACCTAGACCTACTCGTTAGGCGGGCTATTAAGGCTCATCGACCAGACTCCTGTAAATAATTCCCCAGGTTCCAAACACCGGAACCTGCGTTATTAAAACCACTGCAGCACAACACAAGCGTAGCGCAAAGCTCGCGCCCTGAAGACCAGCCTGTATCTCCGTTCAACGAAAGGCCGCATTGGAGCAAGCCGGCGTTCGTAATTTCGCCCAATTCAATTCTTAGTCGCTCTACGGCAGCCGCGGTCCGCGAAGCCCGGCATCAATTCAAATACAATCGCTTACCTAAACGCCGCTGCAGTTCCAAAAACTCTCAAAGGTCCCGTCGGAATCGCCCGCAAAAGCAATCAAAGATAACCTCGCAGCTGCCGCCTGAAGTTAGCACCAGTTCCACACACGTGGGAAATTCGATAGCACAAACAGCAGCAGGTTCAAACTTTGCTTATTATAATTCTGTCTTCATTTTACACGGTTGGAAGTTAATAAATCGAATTTTGTTTATTCGTGAACTGCAGCCGTGCTCACGGCAACCGTTAACCTGTCAATTTTATGTTAGTACTTCGAATGGACGCAGGGGACACAAGACCGACTCTGAACCGAGGGTGTTCCAAAAGTCGCTAGCACCACCTTGGGACAACCGACCGCTACGTTGACCGAAGAGTAGCAATTTATTTTAATTATAAACATTACATTTTATTTTGTCATTACGAATTAAATATAATTTTGTGTATTAATAGGTAACAAAATTATACGCTTATAAAGATATTCTATGTGCTTTCACTGTATTACAAAACTCGAGTGTAAGAATGATACCTTTGACAATCTGAGCTGCCTGGAGCCAGTATCAGCCTGGCAATTTTTAGCAATCTCATCAATCTTCTAAAATAAATTAAAATAGCCAGTACAGGCTACAACCTCGAATTTGACATAGACTTACAATGTCACCAACATATTATTGATACAAAAAATATTTCAAAGGCAACTTGATGAAAAAGCATTTATAATCACAGTACAAGTCTGAAAATGCAACTCCGTACGCAGCCACAAAAACCTTAAATGTCTTACACAAATCCGAAGTCCAGCTGATCACGCACCTACCAAACAGTGTAGATCTTGCCCCCAGGGTTTTCTTTTTGTCCAAAGATTAAGAAAGCGTAAGTATTAACAGATTTCCTGATACAAATGTAGCGGTTGTTGAACTTCAGTGGATGTTTGAATATCTTCTACCTTTCTACCTGTTTTGAGAAGTGCTTTCAAAGAATGAACCGCTAAGGGAGAATATTTTGAAAAACAATAGTTACTTTCTTTCAAAATTCCGTATTTTTCTTTTAACTAACTGTTACCGGAACAGCCCTAGAAGAGAGAAAATAAAGGGCTGTCGAAACTGGTGACAATACCTTAACAGAATGGACAACAGCAGTATTCGCAAACAGCTCCTACATTAGAGACTGATGATATGTCGGACATCCAAAAAATGTTGGAGATCAAATGTGAAAATGTGTCAGGCCAGAACTAACCAAAGTTTAAACCTTGACGTTGATGATCAACTTGTTTAAATAAAAAAATTGTTTATTCATATCGATATTTATTTTTATTTTATTTATTTAATTATATAGAGAAATAAACAGGCCGCATAGCCCAATTATATGTTTCTATCAACATCACAGATGGTTTCAGTAACTATACTCAAGAACCAATGTGAGTTATTAAACTTGATTACATTAATAAAAAAATGTGGTGCTTAACATTATTACTTAAATACAACTTGCAAGTCTTAAAAGAAATATTTTGTAAACATAAAACAAAAACTAACTAAAAATAAGCTTAAGCCCCAATTTTCTCGATTTCATCTGAATCTTCTGCATTTAGAAATTTAATTTTTTTATTGAAATGCCTTTCAATTGTTTGACAAACCGCCATAGATTCTGAGGAGTCAACTAAATTGATGGCTATGCCTCTTTTACCAAATCGGCCAGTTCTGCCAATTCTATGCAGGTAAGTTTCGCAATCAGCCTTTCCATGAACATCGACAGGTAGATCGAAGTTAACAACGATTGTCACTTGTTCCACATCGATACCTATAAGCAAAACAGTAACTCGATGAACACTTTTAAGAGGTAATATATAACCATACCCCTAGACAGGACGTTAGTTGTAATCAAAACCTTTTCCTGTCCGGTTCGGAACCTGTCCAAGACAGCAATTCGCTGCTCAACAGTGAGATCACCTGTGAGAACTGCTACAGCATGGCCGTCTTTGGTCATTTTCTCGGCCAACCAGTTTGCAGCTCGTCGCGTCTGCAACAGCAGATTCAGTACAAAAAGCATAAATTAATTTCAATAATTACATGACAAAATATTATAGCTTGTCCCACGCCGACTGTTCCATATATGTTCGTGACGGCATCATACTTTTCCTGTTTGCTAGCACACTTAACGTAGTATTGTTGTATATTATCGAGGCTCTCTTCTTCACGTTTCAGTCTAATTACTAAGGGGTTGGGTACAATTACTTCGGCAAATTCCATCACTTCCTGATCATACGTTGCCGAAAAGAACATCATCTGGCAATTTTGACTGAGACATCTGCAAGTAAGTGGTTGTTTAATTATATGTTGGGAGTGTGTGGCGATAACAGATACGGAAATTTCTTTGGTAGAATTCGCAGTAGTTCACTACCCTCGGCAAAACGGTTGCAGTCAGGTAACATTCATAACTGTAAAACTTAACGTTGCACTTTCTGCCTAAGGGGCATTTTGCTGTTCGACGCCCTGACATAACGGGACTGCGAATTCTTTAAAGGAATATTCACCCCTTTTGACTATAAGCAACAGAATTGGCATAAGCTCAGTTCAGTTAGAGCCCAATCCTTGGTGAGTACAAAGCATCTCGCATTACAATAAACGTTTCTACTGGCTTACAAGTGTTTTTGATCTGGAGTCAAACCATTCGCGCACGCACGCACCCATAGAGCATATATGTCGTTTTGGAAAGATATAAATGAGAAATTAAACTATTTTTGATGTTTTATTAAAAAACGTAGAAATGATTATTGTTTCTATACTCGACTATAACTAGTAGAGTACCTAATGTATATGGAGAATAGGAAACCCCTCAACAAATATCTCCATTATCATGAATATTTCTTTAGTGTTCTAGACAGAAACCCAGATTTTTAATCTATGAGACTATTTCAAATGAAAACAGGACTGTAATAATAGATGTTTATTTAATAAAAAATCAATGTTGAGGACTTGGCAGTGGTAAGGTGAAGGTTAATTCAAAGTGTAGTGCTCCAACTCAGTTAGCCGAAATGTCAGCCTTTAAAAAATTTCTAGGGAGTCATGAGTAGCCTTTTACTTCCCTCGTCTAAAAAAAATCACCTTCCGAGATTTCTTCAGATTTTTCAGGGTCTGTAGATTACCGTCCGTCCGTCTGTCTGTCTGTACATTATATATTTACCTGGCATGAAACTGTGAAAATTTCAGACAAATATATACAGGGTAAGCACCTTAAAAAAATAAATTTTGTTTATTTTTGAGTTAACTTTGAAATAGATGGAAGTAATAATTTTCACCTAGGGCAGGCTTTACATTTGCCGAAAATAGGACTCAACAGATACAGGATAATGTCACGAAAGGGTCAAAATGTTTCAACAATAAGACCGTTCTGTTCAATAGAGACACGCACCGCACTTGTTTCAATAAGTCTGGATGGCGCAGTACGTCAAGTCAAAGCGGTTGCCATCGCTACGCAGATGCGGCTGGAGTTCAAACCCCAGCGGGGTACATTTTTTAAAATTTGTAATTGATGTAATTTGCACGTGGGAAGTTTCATGTAAATCCAGATTTTTATATTTTGTATCTATGGTGGAAATTAACAATATCATGCTGCTAGTAAAAATAGTATATTGTTTGACAAGTGACGAAAGTAGCATTTTCTGCAAACGAGAGAAGTTGCAGAAAATGCTTTTCGACGAGTAAAACACTATACTTTTTCTATAACCATAGTTTACTACTACTGCACTAAAACACTACCGTCCGAGAGCAAGGCTACTTGATGAGACGTACTGCCAATTTCGTGTTAATTTTTATAACTGTATTTTGCATTTATTACGTTATACAAAATAAATTTACACGTTTTTGTGCTAACTCACGTTTTTCCATTGTGCTTTGTAAAATTAAATTACAATTGGATATGGCAGAATGCATTTAATATCTGAAATTGCAACCACTTACTTTCGTCACTAGAGACGAAAGTTAACGTTATGGGATATTCTATCACTGGTCCCGGAACTGGCGTTTTCGGTTGGGGTAAAACGTGACGAAAGTTGTTCATTTTTAAATGGTTATAGAAAAAAGACATTTAATGTACACAATATTCTAGTTTGTAAAATTCGGGTCTATTTTAATTGCCTAGCAGCAGTTTCAATAAATGATAAAACACCATAACTTAAAATAACACCTTTATTAAAAGGCCAAAAACTAAGACCTTCAGAAAAAAAAAACGCTATTAATGAATGCAACAAAGCTGTGTGAGCTTAATTTTATTGCACAGAAGTGTACATTTCGCATTATTCATGTCACCGGATCTTATATGTATGCTGTTCACATCACAGAACACACAATGGTAAAAAAGTTGTGTTTATAATCCATTCAGAATAAACCCGTAACGTAAAAATCACTATCAGTTGGTTAATATGAAAATCGTTAGTAGGTTGTTAGTAATTTTTGCATTTTATGTTGGCGCCATTTTCAATTTAAATTTGAAGTTTTTGTTTTGTACTTTCACTTTTGAATTATTGAAGTACATTTTAATTAATTAGGATTTGTCATGGTTGCATATATAATACAAGATTACTTACTAAAGTTATTAATAAATTATGTTTTTACTTTGTTTCACTATAACTACGATTCATATTTAAGTTTAGCAAAATCACAAATAAATTGTCATAACCTTATTTACACATTTGACGCTACTGTCCGTTAAGTACATTCAGCTGAAATAGTAGGTATTTCTACGCTATTCACTATAGTTCGGGATTGTCAAAAATGACGTTTTATGGTAGCACTGTTGAATTTCTATTGGTTTTTTTATTATTACTACGTTGGACAACGTAAAAGCCTAATTTTTAAAGTTTTTGTTTTTGTTACCTGGCAACTTTTATTTATTTTTGCTTAAGTCAGTTTGAAATATAACCTATAACTTATAGTTTTCACATTAGTAACTTAATTAATTGTTTCTAGTTACCCATATCTTGACTTAAAAGTATTAACCATGATATAAAGGGTAGTTTTTAATTGGATTTTGACATTGACAATCCGGGACTATAGTGAATAGAGTTAAGTATCGAGAGATCCAAAAAAAACTGTTCCTCAGCGGGCTGTGGAAATTTAACTTATGAATAATATGTTGGTGACACTGTACGTCAATGTCAAATTTGAGGTTAGCAGGTTAGGATTTGCGTCATTTTGTGTCATAACTGACGGAAAACCTAACCTGATAACCTCGAATTTGACATTGACGTACAGTGTCACCAACATATTATTCATACGTTGAATTTCCACAGCCCGCTGAGGAACAGTTTTTTTTTTGGATCTCTCGATACTTATCAAGTACACTCAAAACTTTGCATTTGACACTGTAAATGTCACGGGAGTTTCCTAAATGCATTATATATTAGCACGTTGTTCATACAAACGCATGCGCACATTATTGCAACTATACTGCAAATATTATTACATTTGTTATCTGCCTGGATTTCTTCAATTCGCTATGCAGCACTGAGAAATCGCTCAAAGAACGCCTAACTAGATACTTACTTATGGATTCTTATACACTGATCTTGATGGCCTTGCGTTGCAATCATTACGTCAGCTTCGTCTAGCACAAACACGGTTATTTTGCTAAGATCAAATGCACGAAACTTCACCCCCCAGTCGAGCACCTTGCCAGGAGTACCGATAATAATATGCTCTGTCAGCTTAGCACCTCTTGGCACTAAAATTCATATTTTTTTAGCCATCTTTTAAATTTTCCATATGCACACTTACTTTCTTCGCCTCGAACAGCAAACTTTAACTCAATTTCTGGACAAAATTTGGCCATATGTGCCGCTACTTCCCCTGTTTGAATGGCAAGTTCATAGGTAGGTGATAAACATAAAACCTTGAAAGTAAAATACTTGAGTTTAGTTGCTTTTTGTTTATTTGAAACCCGTACCTGTGGGTAATGCTTATCTGGATCAACACGACTCAACATGGCTAAAACAAAAGCTGCAGTCTTTCCTGTTCCTGACTGGGACTGAGCAATTAAATTTTGGGGTGGATCAGCTAGTAGTGTAGGCAAGGCAGTTTCTTGGATTTTCGAAGGGGCATTGAAACCCATTTCATACACACCTTTTAATAAATTAGCTTTCCTACAAAAGAATCGGTATCAAGTTGTGCTAACAAACAACAGAGCGCTTATTACAAATGTAAAGCTTCGAAGGTTTTGACAGAATACAGCGGTGAATTGGGGTCCTGTCTCTGAACTTCGATATCATTTTTGCTGTCAACTAAGCCCTTACGAATGATCTTTTGAATTAGACTAGCGTCTGCCGGACTATGATAATCAGGCGCCTCCTCCGAATTTGCCTCGCCGGCACCTTTTGCCGCGTTGGGGTTCGCATCCGCGTCGCTTTTTGATACTTCTAAATCGGAAACCTGCAAGTGGGGTTATGTTACCTTCTAGAATATAAATTGTTGTTTTTTACCTTGTTCGTTAGTTTTTCTTGCTCTTCTAAAAATTTTGCCCAATCTACCTTCGTTGTCATGATTTTATTTCATGAGATAGGAAGAGTTCCCTATTTAAAAAAAAATACCTAATCGGCGCTTTTGTAAACCAAATATTAAATTGGCCGAAAATGGATGTGGACGCTGCCAACCTAAAAAAATAAATTTTGACTAAAAATTTTTTAAGTTTAAAATAAGAATGCAGTAGGTGACGCTCTCAACTTAAAGTCAGTTTTACACTACGAGAATATAAGTTTGTTTAGCTGCTCGCGTTTTACAATTGTGTTCTATAGAGATAAACAAAATAAGCTCATATGTTCAAGCAGAGCCGGATTAAGAGGGGGGCTAAGGGGGCTGCAGCCCCGGGCCACCAAATTTCGGGGGCCTCGAAAAGATTCGAAGGTTATAATCTAGTGCGGTTTCTAATCATTTAGATCCCTTTGTACCCGTTGCATAAATGGGAATGGGGCCTCTAAAAAAATTTAGCCCTGTGCCTCACATATCCTTAATCCGGCTCTGTGTTCAAGTCCAATTTTTATTTCTTTTAGAGATACTTTGATTAATTTATTGTAATTTAAAAACTCATTAAAATTGTGAAACAAATAAAAATCGGACTTGAACATATGAGCTTATTTTGGCTTCCCAGACATGTCCTTAGAATATGTCCATTTCCTCCCGAAACACCCTGTATAATTCAAATAAACGTTGGAGGCCAACCTATGTTGTACACTATTTATCGTTTTTCCTTTTATAGTTTTAGGATTCATATCGATTGTCAAATTGACAGTTTTGAAATAGTAATTTACGATACAAGTGCGTAAAGCTACTCTTTAGTAACTAGTGGGGTAGAGTTAAAACGCGAGTGAACGAGCGTTTTAAGCCCCGCGAATGACTAATGATGCTTTACGAATGTGTATCGTACAATATCTTATTTACGATAGAGTTTAGAAAACACGGTAATTATTTTTTTTTAATGTAAATTAGGATTAGGTACCAGCAACCGGTCGTGTTTTAAAAATGTTAAAACACGATGCTACTAACAACGTGCCTCATGAAATCTTTTAAACACGTTACTACTGACGACATAAACGAATGAAAACATGTTATTAAACAGTCGTCTTACAAACTTAAAACTGCCAACTAAAAGGCAATTTTATACACTGTCGTAGATAATAGTATATTATGTACAGTTACGGACACCTCAAAGTGCACGGTTTTTTGTTACTATGGTTATTTTTGCGATTTCTCGGCTTATTAAATGAGGGTTTCTCCAGTGGCGTTGCTTGTGATTGTAAGAATAGGTATTACTTCTTTAATGTTTATATTTTAGCAAAGTTTCACAAGTAAACAAACTATACATGTAATATTATGTATTTAATAAATATGTATCAGTATTCAATTGCTACTACGCTTTGCAGTTTGTTTCGCATAGAGTTGACCAATGTTTCCATATTGTATCCTCTCAGTTCCTTCCAAGCATTTATTATTCTTTCCCATAATTCATCGGCGTTGTTTGGTGCAAACTCCCTGGTATAATTTTTTTTAGTTAAATACCCCCAAACATTTTCGATAGGGTTCAAGTTCGGACTTTTTGCAAGCCATGGTAATAAATTGATATTATTCTCATCAAACCATCAATGAACAATCCCTGCTGCATGCACAGGACAGTTATCCTGTGAAAATAATGTTATCAATTACGTTAACATAAACAAAATTAATTAATTAAGTAATATCTTGCCTGTTGAAAAGTAAATTGATTAGGAAAGACCTCTCTTACAGATGGCAGCATCACATTTTGCAAAATATTGCAATAATTTTCAGCATTCAGTCGACCATTAATTCTATAGCATGCCCCAGATCCGTGAGCATTGATCCATCCCCATACGTTTACAGAGAATCGTCCACTACTTAAGGGTTGAATAATATTGCTTCTCAAATCTTGAATTTTGTGGTCTATTATACACCCTTAATCGTCAATTGGTAAATGATTGAAATACCTTTTCATCTGAGAAAAGAGTCCTGTTCTAAAAATCGTCGATTTCATTCAAATAGTCGGTTGCAAACTGTATTCTTCGTTCTTTGTTCTCTGGGGTTAAAAAAACTTTTCTTGCAGAAGCCTCTACTGCCAAAACGATTTTTATTTTGAAAATGCAGCTCTTGCTCACATGCAAATCTGATGCGACTCGACTCAGCGACCAGTTCTCTTCCAGTTTTGTAATAGCTCGCATTTTCTCTGCTTCTGACAAATGTCTGGGAATTTTTAGAGTTTTCAGTTCTATGACAGTTGATGACAAACGTAAACGTCAAAACTCGACGTCTATGATTAGAATATCGTATTACACGCTAAAAATCTGCCGTGCACTTTGAGTTGGCCGTAACGGTACCAAGTTTTATAAACGTCACTTTAGTTACGAGTTTTTTAGACACGAGCGGAGCGTTCGCAGCGAATGTTTTTAAACAAGTGTCTAGACGGGTTTATATAATGTGTTACATACTATACTTTTTCTACGACCACAAATTTAGACAAAATAGCATCATGATTTCATTGAGATTTCGAATATTAGGTTATGTTATATTATGCTTGACAAACGTCAATGTTGACTGTTGGAAACTAACTTGATTTTAGTTTTGGCTGTGGCTAATAAAGCAAATACTGTTTGAATTTAAAAAGGCGGCTTTACACGTGTATAGTAACTAAAGAATGTTACTAAATCAAGTAGCTTAATTTAGTTACTTGTATCATGTAAACATTTGTATGGTTTAGTACTTGAGCAAGAAAATAATTTAGTAAACTGCTTAGTCAAGTGAATAGACTACGATTTTCGGTAACTAAACGCAAACTAAGCAGGTGTAGACAGGTTAATTTAGTGAAGTGTATTAGTTAGACCAGTCGTTCGCTACATAATTTGTTGAAACATGGCGTCCCGTTGGAATGAAGATACAACATTAAAATTTGTGCAAGA
The DNA here is from genome assembly GCA_940337035.1 of Agriotes lineatus. NCBI lineage: Eukaryota > Metazoa > Arthropoda > Insecta > Coleoptera > Elateridae > Agriotes > Agriotes lineatus. Next base: position 150,272,426 of record OW679197.1, on the reverse strand, counting down.
ATATCGAGAGAGAGAATGTTTGTGGAATACCAGGGCTAGCATTTACAAGAATAAACAAGCCTGAGAAACGGCTTACAAAGAAATTGATGGCATTATGGGAATTGTGGGATTTGGAGTTGCAGAAATAAAAAATAATATCCGCCAATTCACCACATAAGTGAAAAATACATTTCTTTAATGACGAATGAATTATTGCACGTTGTGCCATTTTGAAAAAGTCAACGTCAACTAAACAATTATGCTAAAATGTGTGTAAACGTGCTCGCTTAACTAAACTACTCAAGTTTAGCTACTTGATTTAGTAACTTGCTTTAGCTACTATACACGTGTAAAGCCGCCTTAACTTCACCATATGACTAAAACATCTTTGCTAACTTCAGCCCATGACTAAGAGGCTTTTTAGTCACAGGTTGTGAAGGTGTGATTAAAAGGTCACTTAGCGACATATATATAATACACATATATTGCTGGTAGGGCCTGGAAACTTCAGAAAACATTACGGCGCCGACATAGTCTCACTTGGAGTATAACGCGTCTCGTGCGCATGCGTGAGAATTCGAACTCCGCCTTTAGAAGCGAATTTTAAACTTGACCACTTTCCCATTGGGCGGACGGCGCCGCCGCGCTTGCGCACAGCTCACCGTATACATGAAGGAGTTGGTTGTGTGTCGCACTTCATCGGTGAGTTTCCCACTCATAGCCGCTAGCAATATAGTAAGTATTAGATATATGCTTAGCGATGGGTATGTTAGTATGTTAAATGCCATTTTAGTTACAGGAGTAGAAAAAAATATTTGATCTTCAAATGGTTGTTATAATTACTTTGTTTTGACCAATCACGGTCATAGTTATGATTACTATCTACTTAGTTCCAAGTATTGCATGCTTATTTGAAATTTAGTATATAACTTTCCAACTTCAAATTGGGCCTAAACAACTTCAAAATGGGAACAAACAATTTCAAAGTGGGAATAAACAATTTCAAAATGGGAATGCACAATTTCAAAATGAAATAGTATAGTGACTCAAAAAAATCAGGTAAGGCACTCAATCTGCCTGTAGACACAAGTACTGCCATCATTATATTTTTGACACCGATAGGCACAAAAAACCATATATAGTACGTTTTTTGCCTATAAAAATTTTCAAGGTCAAGATAAAATTGGCAAAACTGCTTTTTTTAAATTATTAGAAAATTTATTTTCGTCAGGTTTTTCTGTAAACGACTTTTGTCACTTTGCCAATTCAAATTAAATTGTCAGTTTTTCTTTTTTGAAACTGAATACGCGTAAAAACGAAATCTTTTAAAATTAAATGTAGTAAAGTGTACAGAGGAACTGTTGGATCTGCATCTTAACACACCAGAAGAAGACGTTTACGAAAGATTAGCAAGAGCTTTTGATGTACAAAGAACTTTAATGCCAGATTTTAAATTTCCCACCAATTTTTAGTTCTATAAAGCTACTAAAACAAATTTTGCCAACATATATTTTTTAAATGAATCCAAGTTATGCCAACATAAACCCTAAATTTTTTGACCTTAAAAATTTTTATAGGAAAAAAACGTACTTTACCTACCTACCTATTATCCATTTACTTGACATCCGCACTGTCAAACTAACAGTATGTTGGTACCACTGCTATATTTCACATTTTAATAATTAAAATAATCGTCATTCTAATAAAAAACACATGTTTTTGGAAGTATAGTCAAGACATTTCTTAAAAATTTGGTACTGACAGTGCGAATGTCAAATAAATGGATTTTCTATACTGCCGATTAACCACATTCAGGATATGAAGGCTTTCCCTAAACTTTTAGAAACAAGTTTAGTAACCTGACGCAACTACAGATGGCGCTAGGTAAGCGACATAAAAACGTCTATTTTTATCTGCAATGCTGCGCATTTGTTTTGGGCGCTGGGGATTCCTGTATTTGCTGATACAAAATTTAAACTCGAAAATGTCTGCTGCTCATGTGAAGCGCTTGTAGTTTTAAAAATCCTTTGCCTTTGACTACATAATTGCCATTTTTAGATTGGTGTTGTCTAAGGTTTGTATACGGTCCCAGGATACAATAATAAAAACAATGAAGCAAATAAAACTGTTAATAAATGTTGTGTATAAAGCTTAGAGCAAGATTGAAATGAGAAGACAGCAGTAAGTGCTGTCATATGTGCCGACGGCTATCATTAACCTTCAGTGATTGGCAGCGTTTATTATTTTTTTAAAGGGGTCACTAAACATGATGAAATTAGTAATTACATCAGAGGTACTAGCGATGGGACCTTTGTTAACATAATAGAGTAACTGAGAAAACAGTAAACAGCCAATGTTTCAATGTTTGTCCGCGTTTTGCGATTCAGGTAGAAAACTTTATAAATACCGAGAAATATATTTAGCCGACGCTACTGACTGCTGTGTGTCACATTATCTGTTACCCCTTTACTTGCGTAATAGACCCGTCCGACACAAAACCAACTAAAGTACGTTTTTTTTTCTATAAAAATGTTCAAGGTCAAGATTAAATTGGCAAAACTGCTTTTTTTAAACTTATTAGAAAATTTATTTTCTCCGGGTTTTTCTGTAAACGACTTGTGTCATTTTGACATTGAAAATGAAATTGTCAGCTTTTCTTTTTTGAAAATGAATATGTAGAGGAACTGTTCGATCTGCAGCCTAACATGCCAGAAGAAGAAGTTTACGAAAGATTACCTAAAAACAAATCTTTAATGTCAGATTTTAAATTTCCCACCAATTTTTAGTTCTAAAAAGTTACTAAAACAAATTCTACCAACATAATTTTTTAAAGGAATCCAAGTAATGCCAACATTAACCCTAAATTCTTTGACCTTCAAAATTTTTATAGGAAAAAAACGTACTTTTCCTGAAATCGTCAAGAAAGCGGGCCATGTCAAGCCTCAGTTTGATCTTGAAAGTGTCACTTTGCACGACTAGTCATTTTTACTTTGCTTTACCTAGGTGACCAGTCACCTTCACCATGCGCCTTGATGGAATAGGATTCAATTTTTATATTTTTAAAGATTTCACAGAAAAGCCAAAATTCTCCAGCTACCTCCGGGACTCTTTATTTGCATAATACGGTTTGGTAAAGCTTAGGCACATACAAAATAAAATATCTCTAACAGTGTTGTTCTTTGTTTAAACGCTGTCACTGTAAGTGTTTCATAAATTTTGCCGCTTTGCTTGTAGTTGTGCGTTACTATGCGCATTCCAGAACTTGGAGCGGGCCTCGCCTCACCACTTACGTTCCGTCTGTCAGCGAGACAGCACGTGAACCGGTCCACTCCGAGAAACGCTAATTCTTTGTTTAAATGTTCAAATGTTGTGTGCTAATTTATTGCGAATAAATTACCTACTTTGCTTTCAACGAGTGTATAATTTAGTGAAGAATAAATCAATACAGTCCACTACAGTCCAAGGCGAGCTAGCAACCAGGAATTTTCCAAACATAACGGAAAACTGGGAGGCTCACCAACATTGTTCCTTCGAGCCGCATGGATCATCGGCCCGGATTTGCAGCTTAAACAGGGCAAGTACAACACGCAGTTTCAATCGTGTTAAATTCGTCCCTAACGAGAGGAAGGAAGAGAGCATACGGTGCTAGCAACGTGGGAGCGAGAAAGCTAAACGCCGAGTCCACAACTTGCAGGTGTGCAGGCAGCTGCCGGCGCGGAAGCTCGACGGCAGTTCAAACCACAGTAACGAAAAAGGCGGCACACACCAATATCAATGTAATCCTAATTTCCCTTTGTGAGATTTCCTATGCATGAATTTGGTTTTCTATCATCTGTGTCTGCATGTGCATAACTTGATTTGCGTATTAGTGCGTAAACAAATGGTTTATGAGTCATATAAACATTTTAATTGCGTAAAATGCCAAGTTATTTCGCTTCGTGAGTACAATATCCCCTGCATGTTTCATATTGCAGTCGAATTATTCACAAGTTAATCTCGCGTTGTACCAGTGCCGTTCTTTGCGTCGTAGCGCCAAGTTAATTTCGCGTCGTGGCAGCGCTGTCTTGCGTTGTAAACAAAATTCCGTACCAGTGGCGTACGAAAGTTGGTTCTATCTGTTAAACTGTTTTAATTTCAACAATTATGGATTCGCTTGTAAGAGCACGTGGCTCTATCAAAGGCAAGCTTACGCGTTTAGCAAATTACGTGCAATCTTTGCAAACAATTCAGGATGAAGATCAATTCTTATCTAGCGCTCAGATTATTCAATTGCAAGAAAGATTGAATGCTACAGCCACCTTGTTATCAGAATATTATGCGGTTCATGAACAAATTTTAGAAAACAGTAAGGATGCAGAATCTGAAATGCAGCAACAAGTCGAATTTGAAGACTCTTATTTTCTTGCAATCTCACAAGCTAAATATTTGATTAATGAATACAACAAACAGTATGATGTTGCACCACATCGTTCTGGATCTCCTAACGGTAGCGTGAGATCAACGCATTCAAACTGCAGCTCGCATTGCAATACTCGAGCTGTACGCCTTCCTACCATCTCCATTCCCAAATATTCAGGGAACGTGTCAGAGTGGTTGGAATTTTGTGAGATTTTTATTAGTTTAATTCATGAGAATCAAAGGCTAACTAATATTCAAAAGCTGCATTACTTAAAGGCTAGTTTACAGGGTGATGCAAGCCAAATTATAAAAAGTTTAGAGTTTACTGCGAGTAATTATACTCTAGCTTGGGATGCATTGTGTAATCGTTACAATGATCCAAAAATTCTGATTCATAACCACCTCAATGCTATTTTCGAACTTGAATCGTGCAGTAAGGAATCTGCAACTAAATTACGTACGATTAGCGATATGTTATTCAAACATTTTACAGCAATCAAATCATTAGCAACCGAAAGCGAGCTTCTTGATGTTGTTATCATTTATGTCGTTTCTAAAAAACTGGACCCCACTACATTCCGTGAATGAGAGGTCCTTAGAAACCGGTCAAGTTCTGACCTGCCTAATCTTGACGAGTTCAAGGAATTTCTACAAAACACAGCAAATCTTCTAGAAACTCTGGAAGTAAAAAATATTAAGCTTGTACCCGAAAAGTCTTCCAAGGTACATTCGAAATCATTTGTGTCAGGTACCCCTTCGTGTCCATTTTGTAAAGGATCTCATCCCTTGTACAAATGCGATAAGTTTGTCAAGCTGTCTTCTCTTGACAGAAATTCAAAGGCAAAAGAGCTCCGTGTATGCTTTAATTGCCTAACTCAGGGTCACCTTTCGAGCCGCTGTAGCTCCAAATATACGTGTAGAAAGTGCAAATCAAGGCACAACACCCTTCTTCATGAGGACAAATTTCAAAATGCTTCTTCTAGTCAACCAGGATCTGCGGTATCAGCAGAAACCCCTGTTGAACTAAATCAATCGATTTCGGCATTCTGTTCGAATGCTTTGCATGTACTCTTACCTACGGCTACCGCTAAACTCATCGCTGATGATGGTACGCCTCATGTTGTGCGAATCCTACTGGATTCCGGTTCCCAATCAAACTTCATACGTTCAGATTTGTGTAAAAGGTTGAAGCTTCCAACTCGCGAAGTCAACGTTACTGTTTCTGGCTTAAGTAAAGCTACTTCTCAAATCAAAATTAGGTGTGATATCAAGCTGCAAGCCCCTCACACCTCGTACAGTATTGGTCTATCCTGTCTTGTTCTCGACGAGATTACAGGTACAACCCCAAGTCTTCGCGTCCAGCGAAACAGTTTCAAGGTTCCTGATAACATCAAGTTATCAGATCTGTCCTATGACCAACCGGGCACCATCGACATTCTGATTGGTTCGCCCATTTTCTGGAAACTCCTTTGTATTGGACAAATTGGTCTAGGCCCAAATCTTCCCATCCTCCAAAAAACTCGCTTTGGCTGGATTGTTTCTGGCCCTACAGGCCCACCTTCTGCGTACCCTGTACATTGCAATCTTAGCACGATCGAGGATGCTTCTGACCCCATTGCTAGGTTTTGGCAACTCGAACATTACCCAGAGGAAAAGGTCCGCACAAATGAAGAGAACGCCTGTGAGGCACATTTCGTGCAAAATACACAACGAGAAGCGAATGGTCGATTCGTTGTCTCTATCCCGTTCAAGAAACCTGTAGAGGTATTGGGTGATTCATTGAAAATCGCTCAGAAAAGATTCTTATCATTAGAGAAGCGGTTACAAGCGAACCCTGACTTGTCTAATCGCTATTCGAATTTCATGAATGAATATTCTAAATTAGGTCATATGTCCGTTTCAAACCCTAATTTAAACGAGATATCCTATTATCTACCCCACCACGGAGTCTTAAAAGAGGAAAGCCTTTGGTGGCATGGTCCCACCTGGCTAAGCGAAGGTGAGGCATCTTGGCCTACTTCCAAACATGTTCTTGCTGATCTTCCAGAATTCAAAAAAGAAGCTCAGAGTTTTTCTGTAACCTCTGTTGAACCATTTCCGTTCAATCAGTATTCAAGTGTGGCTCGATTACAACGAGTTACAGCTTATTGCTTTCGTTTCTATAACAATGCGCGGACCCCCAAAGCTGATCGCCTTTCTGGGCCCCTTTCTACAGATGAACTGCAAGCATCCCTTGCAAGGCTTGCAAGGTTTTCACAGCGCGAGTCATTTCCTGACGAATTTAAGCTGTTATCACAGAACAAGCCTGTGAAACAATCTTCTGCTTTGATATCCTTGAACCCCTATCTGGATTCCAAGGGACTGCTAAGAGTTGGTGGTAGGCTCCACAACTCTCAATTACCTTTTGACAAGAAGTTTCCTCTAGTGATTTCTGGCAAACATCCATTCGCCAAACTCCTAGTTTCGCATGAGCATCTTCGGCTTCTCCATGCCGGACCTCAAATGCTGTTAGCTAATCTCAGAGAACGATATTGGATTACCTCTGGCAGAAATATAGTCAAGCAAGTGGTTCATCAATGCTTGCGGTGTTTTAGATTTTCTCCTAAGTTAACCGAACCCATAATGGAAGATCTGCCAGCCTCTCGTATTCAATCATCGCCCCCATTTCATACGACTGGTATCGATTATGGTGGACCGTTCATGATAAAGGATCGCAAAGGACGTGGTTCTAAACTAGTAAAGTCCTACCTTTGTCTATTCGTTTGTTTTGTCACAAAAGCAGTGCACCTTGAATTGGTCGGTGACCTTTCTACTGAAGCCTTCTTAATGGCTTTTCGCCGGTTTGTAGCTCGTCGAGGCAAACCGCTCCATGTCTATTCAGACAATGGCACTAACTTTGTCGGCGCTAATTCCGAATTAATCGAATTAGGCAATTTTCTTGCGGAACAAGGATATGATGAAAGCAGAGAAAGCGAAAGGCAACACGGCAAGGGTTGGATACCAAAAAATATGTGTGAACAACAACTGGTGGAAATGGAACCGAAATAAGGGAGAATTGGAAAAGATGAAGGAAGGAAATCCTCCCCAACAAAAAAACTCGTAATAAAAACAAACCAAGGACCGAACATAAAGATGACGAACAAGGCAAAGAGAAGGACAAGAGCAGCGGAAATTAAGAATAATAAAGGGAACGATACTCGAACTGTTTTGAAACAAAAATTAAACTTAATTAGGATAGCTACGTGGAATGTGTTGGGTACATTTGAAAGTGGGAAAATGAAACAACTAGTAAAAGAACTGGAAGCATATAACATTGATATAGCAGCAATACAAGAAACTAAACAGAAGGGCAACTGGATCCAAGATATAGGCGAATTCACATTCTTTAACAGCGGGGCCACCAATCGACTACTAGGCACGGGGTTCATTGTAAATAAAAAGATAAAGCAACTAGTGCAGGAATTCAGGCCTATTAATGATCGGATGTGCTACCTGAGAATAAAAGGAAAACAACGCAAACTAAGCCTACTAAATATACACGCGCCAACAGAAGTAGCGGAGGAAAATAAAAAGGACAACTACTATGAGCTTATGGAAAGAGAAATGGGCAAGATCCCACGGTACGACATTAAAATAGTGCTAGGGGATGCAAATGCCAAGATAGGAAAGGAGAGAAGATTTTTTCCCACGATAGGCGTACATAGCAAACATGAGAATACAAATAACAACGGAGAACGTTTAATAGACTTTGCAACTGGGAGAGGGATGAAAATTTGTAGCACGTATTTTCAGCGTAAAGAAATTCACAAAGTCACTTGGGTTGGGCACAACAGACAAGCAACCAATCAAGTAGACCACGTATTAGTAGATAGTGAACATATGAAAAGAATCAAGAATGTTAAGTCGTGCAGAGGAGCAGAGATAGGATCGGATCACTATCTGGTAAAAATCGAGGTGCAGGAAGAAATCCAAAATGACCATGCTTTGGAAAGCAAGAAAAAGAAAACAAAGCGGCTGAACTACGAGAGCTTACAAGATGACAAAATACAGGAGAAATTTATCGAGAAAGCAGAAGAACAACTAGCTAAAATAGATCAAAACGCAAGTGAAATAGATGAAAGATGGAATCAAATAGCAAAGGCCCTTAAGAATGCAGCAATAGAAGCGCTACCAGGTAAAACAGAAGACGCTTACAAGAAAGACTGGATGGACGAAGAATGCTGGAAAGCAGTGGAACAAAAAAAAAGAGCTAGGCAAAGACTGTTAAATCAAGACACAGAAGATAACAGAGAACAGTATAGAGAAAGGACTAAGAAGGCCAAACAGGTATGCAGAAGGAGAAAGAGAGCCATGCTTGAGAAGAAAATGCAAGAAATGGAAACTCATTATAATAAGAAAGCAACGAGATCATTCTACCAGTCAATCACCAACACAAAGAGGGGACTACAATCAAAAACAGTATATTGTAAAGATAAGGAAGGGCAGCTCATAGGTCAAATGGATAAAATACTACAGAGATGGGCGGAATACTTCGAGGAGCTCCTTAATGTAAACGAACAGCTGGAAACAGAAATGGAAGAAAGTATACCCAGAGAACAGACCGAAATTGAACCCCCCACAATCGAAGAAGTCCGTAAGGTAATAGCTCAAATGAAAAATAATAAAGCAGCAGGGGAAGATCAAATACCAGCCGAGCTACTAAAGTATGGAGGAGACCGAGTATTACAAGCAGTGCACAACACTATCACAGAAATATGGCGAGAAGAGAAGATACCTGAAAAATGGACAGAAGCAGTTATCACTCCCATTTTCAAGAAAGGAGACAAAACGTGCTGTTCAAATTATAGAGGCATTGCTTTGCTAGATACTGCCTATAAAGTATTAGCGAGCCTACTTAAAACAAAATTGGACGTGTTCATGGAGCAAGAAGTAGGTGAATACCAAGCAGGGTTCAGGCACGGTAGGTCAACAATAGACCATATCTTTACTCTAAAACAAATAGGGGCCTTAACTGAGGAATACCAGATACCTATGCATCTCCTGTTTATAGACCTCAAACAGGCGTACGATGCGGCAAACAGAAGCCAACTTTACAAGACTATGCAGGAAATGGGAGTTCCAGACAAGTTAATACGGCTAGTAAGTCTAACGCTAACAAATACAACAAACCGAGTAAAAATGCATGGGAAAGTATCGGAACAATTTATTACCAATAATGGACTGCGCCAAGGTGACCCCCTATCCACGCTGCTTTTTAACCTCATACTAGAAGGGATTATCAGAAAGAGTAAATTGACAGATGGGACCATAACAACTAAACTATATCAGTTTACAGCCTATGCGGATGATCTGGTTATCATAGCTAGAACAAAAACAGCAATGGAAGAAGTTTTCCTGAAAATAGAAACGGAGGCCAGAGGATATGGTTTATCAATAAACGAACAAAAAACTAAGTATATGCGAACGGGAGAAAAGAAGGAGCAAAATGGGGGTGGTCACATAGCAATCAGGGGTGACACAAAACAGTACCACTTCGAGAAGGTAAAAGAATATGTATACCTAGGAACTACAATTTCAACGACATTTAACCAGGAAGCGGAGATCCAGGCTAGAATACAGTGTGGAAACAAAAGTGCAAACGCCCTCTACAGTGTTCTTACTTCAAAGCATTTATCAAACAATGTAAAACTGAGAGTTTTCAAAACAGTGATAAGGCCCACAGTTCTATACGCGTGTGAAACATGGACTTTGACTCAAAAATTATTAAATCAGCTGTGCACCTGGGAGCGCAAAATAGTGAGGCGAATACTAGGGGGGATTCAAGAAAATGGAACGTGGAGGAGAAGGACAAATAGAGAAGTGCTTGACGGTTTAAAAGGGAAAGATATAGCAGGAGCAGTGAAATCTCAAAGGATCAGATGGTGGGGGCATGTGCAAAGGATGCCGGACAACAGGATTCCCAAGAAAATGATGCAGGCAAGATTACTCGATACCCGAAGGCAAGGAAGACCTAAGATAAAGTGGACAGATCAAGTCATGGACGATTTAAGAAACCTGCAAGTAAAGTGCTGGTGGCAGAAAGTTCAGAACAGGGAACAATTGAGAAAGATATCATACCAAGCCACAGGCCTTAATGGCCTATAGTGCTCAATATATATATATATATATCTTCGGCTTCTCCATGCCGGACCTCAAATGCTGTTAGCTAATCTCAGAGAACGATATTGGATTACCTCTGGCAGAAATATAGTCAAGCAAGTGGTTCATCAATGCTTGCGGTGTTTTAGATTTTCTCCTAAGTTAACCGAACCCATAATGGAAGATCTGCCAGCCTCTCGTATTCAATCATCGCCCCCATTTCATACGACTGGTATCGATTATGGTGGACCGTTCATGATAAAGGATCGCAAAGGACGTGGTTCTAAACTAGTAAAGTCCTACCTTTGTCTATTCGTTTGTTTTGTCACAAAAGCAGTGCACCTTGAATTGGTCGGTGACCTTTCTACTGAAGCCTTCTTAATGGCTTTTCGCCGGTTTGTAGCTCGTCGAGGCAAACCGCTCCATGTCTATTCAGACAATGGCACTAACTTTGTCGGCGCTAATTCCGAATTAATCGAATTAGGCAATTTTCTTGCGGAACAAGGCCTTTCTATTTCCGAATCAGTCGCGAACGACGGAGTAGCTTGGCATTTTACACTCGCGCACAGTCCCCACTTTGGCGGATTGTGGGAGCCCGGAATTAAGTCCTCCAAACATCACATACGGCGCGTTATAGGTAGCTCTAGTCTAAATCACGATGAATTTTGCACTTTGCTAGCACAGGTGGAAGCAACCTTAAACTCCCGACCCCTGTCTCCTTTGTCCGCTGATCCAAACGACCTTCGGCCTTTGACTCCTGCTCATTTTCTGATCGGTCGTCCTTTGGTGTCACTGCCTGATCCCAACGTTACTGAGATAGCCGAGTCTCGGCTGTCTAGATACCAAAGAATACAACAGCTCCACCAGAATGTATGGAAAAGATGGAGTAAGGAGTACATCTCAGAACTCCAACAGCGCACCAAATGGCGCACACACTCTTCGGGCCTCCAGCCGGGTTCCATGGTCCTCATCAAGGATGACAATCTTCCCCCTCTGAAGTGGAGGTTAGGCCGGGTCACCGAGCTGCACCCTGGCCTTGACGGCGTTACGCGTGTGGCGTCAGTGAAAACTGTGTCAGGGATCGTAAAGCGATCCTTCGCCAAATTGTGCCCGCTACCTAGTGTAGTGAACTAGTACGTTAGCGTCTTGCGCAGTGTTTCGTAAAGCCCTTTGGCTTTCCATTGTTCGGGTTTTCTTGTATTACCTTAAGATCTATGTATTATTATGCTTTGTATATGTCGATTTTAGTTACATGTCTTACTCTAGCTGTTACATGTCAAATTTGTACTGTTGTTATTTGAAAGGTTACCCTTTCCAAGGCGGGCGGTATGTTAAGTGTTTCATAAATTTTGCCGCTTCGCTTGTAGTTGTGCGTTGTACTATGCGCATTTCAGCACTCCTTGGAGTTCGACTGCCCTCACCACTTACGCTCCGTCTGTCAGCGAGACAGCACGCGAACCGGTCCACTCCGAGAAACGCTAATTCTTTGTTTAAATGTTCAATGTTTGTATGCTAATTTATTGCGAATAAATTACCTACTTTGCTTTCAACGAGTGTATAATCTAGTGAAGAATAAATCAATACAGTCCACTACAGTCCAAGGGGAGCTAGCACCCAGGAATTTTCCAAACATAACAGAAAACTGGGTGGCTCACCAACAGTAAGCATCACGAGTGGTTTGCTGACACGATTTTTTAAGCGAACGCGTTAAAACATGACTAGCGAGCGGTACGCTTGGCGCTCTCTCTTGGCGATGGCTGGAACCGTGGAGTGGTGTAGATCCGTGCTGTCGAAACCTGCTCGAGCTAGATGTTACAAAGAAAGATTTCAGAAAAAATGTAATAAATACATTATACAGCATGAACGTGTCTATGCTTGACTCGGAGGCTTTGAAGAAGTACTCGGACGCTTCGCGTCTTCGTATTCTTTATCAAGCCTCCTCATCTGCAAAGTGTATCACTTTCATGCGTTGTAATGTAATGTACTATATTTCCTGAAATCGTCAAGAAAGCGGGACATGTCAACACTCAGTTTGATCTTGAAAGTGTCACTTTGCAAGACTAGTCACTTTTGAGATTTTTGCAAAGATAGTCATTTTTACTTTACATCACCTAGGTGACCGGTCACCTTCACCATGCACCTTGATTCTATTTTTAAATTTTGAAAGATATCGGAGAGAAAATAAAATCCTCCAACTTGCTTCAAGACTCTTTATTTGAAGAAAGTTCCGTAATGCCTAGCACATACAATATTAAATAGCTTTGGTAGCAGTGTTGCCAGATAGAATAAACATTATTATCGTACGACAGTAGTAAAAATTATCGTACATTATCGTACACTTTATCCTATTACAATATTTTAAATGGTACAATGCAAAATATAACTACAGAATGAAATAATTCTGAAATAAATACGATTTTACATAGTCTGTGTGGTAGAAGATTGTAAATCGACGATAAGTGCTAAGAATTAAACCGCGAATCGAGAATGCCTGCGGGATGCATTTTTTGTAAAAGATGCAAGTCGAAAGTGGGATGTGTAAAGTCGGTGATCAGCTTATCATAAATAATAGCAGCACCGAATTAAATTTCAGCACCTTGTGGTTAATACCGGCGGTTCAGCAACGTGACTGTCATATTGAAAATACGGTCAATATTAGTACTTATCTGCCAAATTTGCGAGAATTTTCAATAATAGCCAAATTATCGTACATTTTGCCATTATCGTACTTGTGCTATTCGTACATCGTACGACTGGTAAAATTATCGTACAAAAACGATAATTATTGTACATCTGGCAACACTGTTTGGTAGTGTTGTTTTCTGTTAGGTCGTTGTCATTATAAGTAACGTGAATAATTTTCTGGCGTGAGATTTTAAGCGACCGCCGTTGAAACATGAGTAGCGAGCGGCGCGCTTAGCGCCCTCTCTTGGCAACGGCTGGAACCGTGGAGCGGTGTAGATCCGTGCTACCGAAAAAATGTAATATACATTACACAGCATGAAAGTGTCTATGTTGACTCGGAGGTTTTGAAGAAGTACTCGGACGCTTCGCGTCCTCGTATTCTTCAACAAGTCTCCTCATCTGCAAAGTATCACTTTCATGCCTTGTAATGTAATATACTATTACTGCGCAGCTATGACGCGGGTGTTCATTTCAATCTTGCTCAACAACATGTGTTATTTAAATTTCATGTTAGGTACTTTATACCAGTAGAAAAGCGAAGATGGGGTATTTAGATTGGCCATATAGAAAATCAAATGCTGGTTAGAGAAGATAATCGCAGATTACTCAACATTTACATGCACTCATCGTGAAAATATAATAAAGCATCAAACAATCCTATGTTAATTATCAAGTACGTATTGGTTATAAAATGCAGAAAGTGACGTTGGAAGAACATGAAAATTATTAACCATTGCAATTACCCTCCCGGCTAACGCCTTTTTGTAATTAATCTGTTGCTGTTCTCTGTTTCAATTTTATTGCGAATTGAATATTTTTGTGTTTAATTTGAAAATGTGGTAGTGTTTAAACTTGATTTAAACACACATAAATTTTATTTTCTAAAATTTACGAAATCCAGTCGCACGGTTTTAAATGCAATTCCCATTTATTAGCAAGAAAATTTTAATGTTGCAATCACCAGTCTTTGCCTCATAATTACTAAAATTAATATATTTAAATTAGATTAAAAATATATATTTCAGTCCAAATTTACGGAACATTATTCATAATTTAAAAGCCAGTGTTATTACGCAATCAGACGAGTTAAAGACCAGGAAAAATGCAAATCTGCACTTCATGCACAATACCGACCTACAGTAGCAAGTTCAACGGGCGACCTTCGCTCTAGCAGGAAATAAAAACTGCAGAATTGCTACACTGCTGTTTTGTAATTTAAACACTCTCTCCCAATAAACTGTACATATGAACTTTGATATTGTTACTTCGTTAAGCATTTTAGTTTTGTATAAATACAAGTTTATTTTGATAATAAAAACAATCGGCATTTAATGTTTGATTCATTCACTACCCCTTCCAAGCCATAATATTTATGGGGCATGAGGCTGTGCTCCAGGGGTTAGTTTGGTTTTACTGTCGTCCGTTCAAGTACCATTGACTACATTGGTTTAAAACGTAAACACAGTCTTGTTTACGTGCTTGACGGATAGAATCAGCGCAAAGTAACGGAATCCTGAAGCAGCCTCTCAGGCATCTCTGTTCAGTAGCCTTTACAATCTGCTCTGCAGTTTTTAACCAATATGTACCTGATAATTAACATAGGGTTGTTTGATGCTTTATAATATACAGATTGTCTGCAAGTACTAGGTACACATGCCGCCAGCGTGTCCGAGCGGTTAGGGCGTCAGGCTGCGGTGCCACGATACGGGGTTCAATCCCGACATCTGACAACTGGCGGGCGGCCCACCCACTCGCTTTAAAAATTGGGTACCGAAACCACAATGGTGGAAGTAGGGAAAGTAAGGCAGTCTTCGAAGACGTGGTGCTAACCACATCACCCAGTACGCCGGTAACGGTGTGCCAGATGACTGGGTTTTGGAAAGAGATATTTCGGCGACGCCGACTACTTTTACTAGGTACAGTTGCGGCCAATAAAAAATGGTACAACTCTTGTAACAGATTTTTGTCAAATTCTAGCTGCTTGAACTTATTTTATTAATATTTCAGATTGCAACATTGAATATTTTACATCTGCCAACAATTCCAAATTTGAAATAATACGACAAAGTAGTTATGTTGCATATAAATGCAGCGATGAAAGGTGGAATAATCAGTTCTAATACCATGAGTAGTCAAAGGTTATGTCGAATATTTTTGCTGTGGTATCACGAATGTCCATTGCGCTTAGGTTCGATTAGGACGAGTGCGCTAGCTACTCATGGACATGAGTATTGATACCACCCCAAAAATATTCTACTTAACTTTGACTAAGAATGGTATTCGAGAGACTATTCAATG
This sequence comes from Agriotes lineatus, assembly GCA_940337035.1. Lineage (NCBI taxonomy): Eukaryota > Metazoa > Arthropoda > Insecta > Coleoptera > Elateridae > Agriotes > Agriotes lineatus. The sequence continues at coordinate 150,256,928 of OW679197.1, read as the reverse complement.
AACCAAACTACCTTTTCAAATTAGTTTTCAGTAAATCTAGCAACAAACTACGTAATTTCTATAGTAACAAAACACTAATATTGACTTTTTCTAATAAAAATCACATTTGTTTAAAATATTCATTGTACCACTAGTGAAAATTGTCGATTATTTTCACTAGTGAAAATTGTCAATATAGTTCACGCTAATTGGTGTAAATAACAAAAATACTAAATTATGATTGGTTAATAGTTAACATGAAGGGGGTGAGTTGAATAGTCGCGAAAATAGACGCAACTGTCCCATATTGTATTGGCCGCAACTGTAAACATGGTAACTAGATACAGAGACGGTTTGTTTGTCTAAAATTTTAAACTATCTCTATCTAGTTACCGTGTGTATCTAGTACATGCAGACAATCTACATATGGCAGGCATTTCGCAAAATCCGTCTTTTTGTAGCATGTCTAGTCATTTCACAAAACGCCGGCATTTGAACAAACATCTAATATTTTGCAAAATGATGGCTGAATCTCAGTCATTTTGCAAAATGCCTTTCTGCTACTAGGCAAAATGAACAAATAAATACTGGATAATGTACGCGTCTTTATATTTAGTCAACATGGTGGACAACTCCGGTACATCACATCATTCTGCGAGTAATATAGAAGATATTTATGAAGAAGATGTAACAGTGTGTGATAGTGGCTAGTATAAGCAGATGTCGCAAGTTGTGGATGTGGTGCAGAGGCGTAGCTAGATATCAGCGGGCCCTGTATCATAAACTACCAAGTGGGCCTCCCCCCCCCCCACAACTCCACCCCATCAGGGTGGGTATTTAATTACATATTTTTACTAACGGACATACTACGTAAAAAGAAGTGTAAATCATAGTTTACAGTTTACATATCTGCATTAGTAAGGAACAAGTAAATGTTAAATAACAAGAAACAAGGTTAGAGTAAATAATAGTTGTTACTCCCAACGTTTTTCTCAACGAAAATGTTTATAAGACTTTCCATATTTGGAGATAATTTAAATTTTTTAAGCTCTTCGTTTTCGATAGATAATATGGCTAAATCTGATAGCCGTTCTTGTGGCATCGTACATCTTAAGTAGTTTTTGATAAGTTTTAATTTTGAAAAGCTTTTTTCTGCTATTGCTACCATAACAGGAATTGTCAAAAACAGCATACAAGCAGTTATTACCTTGGGAAAGTTTGAAACCATATATTAAATTTTATTAATATTAATTTAATTGTATGAATCTGTTCAGGAGACTGCGGCATCACCGGGATCAAGGGCATTCTATTTGTGATTGGAGAGGGGCGGGGGCAGTCAAATACCTTCCGCCTATATATACAATGGCGGACAATAAATTTAGGCCGGCCTGTCATTCTCTTGGCACTGTTTATGTTGGTGGCACTGTAAGTCTATGTCAAATTAGAGGTTAGCAGGTTAGGTTTTGCGTCAGTTTTGCAAAACTGACATAGACCTACAGTGCCAACGACATAAACAGGCCAAGCGAATGACAGGCCTTCGCCTTGATTTTCCAATTGTCCACATTTAATTCTTTCAGGTCTTGCTCCACACATTCTTTCCATTTCCTCTTGGGTCTACCCTTTCTTCTTTTTTCCCAAGGGTCTTCTAATAACACTTTTGTGCCACACGCTCTCCATTCATTCTGGCCACATGGCCCAACCATCGTATTCTTTGCCTTCTCACTACCGACACTATATCAGGCTCGTTGTACAGGCATTTTATTTCCGTGTTAGTTCTTCTTCTCCACCATTGTCCCTCTGTCTTTCCCCCAAAAATGCGCCGCAGTACTTTTCGCTCCCACACCAGTAACCTTCTTTGATCTTCTATGTTTAGGGTCCACGTTTCACTCGCGTATACTACCACTGGTCGGATTATTGTCTTATACACTTTTATTTTAGCCTTTCTTGTCACATTTTTAGCACTTAAAATTTTATGTAGCCCCGTTGCACTTCGATTACCACTTGTGATTCTCTTTTCTATCTCTCGTTTTTGATTGCTATCACCTGTGATTTCTGCTCCTAAGTAGTTGAAGGAATCGACTCTTTGAAAGCAGTAGACTTTATCTTGCTCACATTTCACTTTTATGTTATTTTCTCTGTCACATTTCATTTTCCCCCCAGCCATATATTTTGTCTTCTCTTCATTAATATATAGTCCATATGTTTTTGCATTTTCATCTAGTCTTCTTATTAAAGCCTTTAGTTCTTCCTTAGTTCTTGTTATCAGGGTAACATCGTCGGCGTACGCCACACACTGTTGCGATCTACTATATATTGTCCCTTTCCTGTTCACTTTAGTGTCCCGGATATTTTTTTCCAAAATCAAATTGAATAGAATTGTGGAGAGTGGGTCCACCTGTCGCAAACCACTATTAACTTCGAATTCCCTCGAGAGACATCCTGCTATCCTAACTTGGTTCAATGTTCTGTTTAAGGTTACTTTCACTAATTTTGTGATTTTGCTTGGGACACCTAGCTCTTCCATTACTTCAAATAATTTCCTTCTCTTGACGGAATCATAAGCCTGCTTGAAGTCTATACAAATAATGTACAGCTGTATATTCCTTTCAAAACACTTTTCCTGTATTTGCCGTAATGTAAATATGTGGTCCACTACGGATCTATTAGGTCTGAAGCCACACTGGTACTCACCCAATATCTCTTCGGCATATCTTTGCAATCTTCTTGCTATTGTTTTTGACAGGACTTTATACACTATATTTAAAAGGACTATGCCTCTGTAATTCTCTATAGCTCGTTTCAATCTGACTATGCAGTACAGAGAACATACGACAATGTTATTTAAAGGCAAACTTCGCCTGCTGCGTTGCCTCTTGTAGACCGCACTCAGGTACTCAATTATTTTGCAAATTTACGCAGAAGCGACAAAAAGGGTTTACTTCAACAAGGTATTAACAAATAAGCCGATTGCAATACGAAAGGCGGATTTATTATGATTGACGTCTTCGTGTTCAGTGTTAAGCGACTTGCTGGGGAAATATGGCAATGTTGCCCTATCCCTGTACACTGCATAGTCAGAGTGAAACGAGCTATAGTTGATGTTTGTTAACTTTTTTATATATAGGGCACAGAATTGCTTTCTGCCATTCTTTCGGCATTTCTTCCTTTTTCCAAATCTCTTCTATGAGCTTGTGTATTTCCTTGTGCAATGTTTTGCGTCCATGTTTAATTAGTTCTGCTCTTATTCCATCTTTCCCAGGGCTTTTGTTACTCTTCATCTTTTTTATAATTTCTTCTACTTCATCCAACGTTGAGATTTCTATATTATCGATTTTTGGTTCCCTTAGCCTTAGGTTTACTGCTTCTTCCTCAATGTTTTGTTCCTTGTTTAACTACCCTGAGAAATACTTAGCCCATTCTTCCATTACATCCGTTTCCCCTCCTACTAAATTACCTCGTTTATCTTGCCAAAATGTTGTTCTGGGCTGATATCCTCCTTTGATGCTCCTCACTTCTTTATAAAATTTTCTTATTTCATTTTTATTGTGGGACTCTTCCAATTTATCTAACTTTTTTGCTTCATACTCCCTCTTCTTTGCTCTGCAGATTCTTTTTTCTGCCTTCTGCGATTTTTCATATTAATTCCTAGCTTATACAGTTTTTCCTTCCAACATCTTTATTCTTGCTTTATTTCTTTCTTGTAGCGCTTCTTCACACTGTTGATCATACCATACTTTGTTTGTTATCTCTGTCTTGTTTCCTAGTATCTTTTCTGCTGCTTGGCATATTGCTTCCTTGATGTCACTCCATTTACCCTCTATATCTGGCTTTGCTCCTCCTTTGGATAATTTTTCTTCTATTTCGCGTTCATAACTGCTTTTCACCTCCTCTTTTTCTAAGTCACTAATATTTCGTTTTTGTCTTTCAGCTCTTATTGCTTTACTTTCCTTGGGCATTTTTTGTTTAATATCTGCCTTTACCTATGTCGCCCTTTATTCCCGTGAGTAATTCTTTGATTACATCCATTTCTTTTTCCTCGTCTTTACTTTGCTTTGCGACCGGCGATCTGATGGTTTTTTCAATTTTAACGAACGCCGCAAACTCTAACTCAAATGAACTATCCTTCTCTTCCCGTATTCTTTTCTTTGTTACTTCTTCCGATTGTTGCCCTTTGCTGCTTTCGCCTGAACTCCCGTTTTCATTCAACTATCTGCTTTCGTCTTTCCGAACTACACTACTGCTTTTCGCGCTTTTATTTAAATGCAGCGCTCCGCGACCTAGGTATCTCACGACGCGCGCGCGCACTTGAACCCGGATCAGCTGTTCCACTTATCTGATCTTGCTCGTGCTTAACCAAAATTGTTTAAACGCTTCCTGTTATTATCATATGCTTCCTCTTTCGTTCACAACCCTTAGGTTCCACTCCACTTGTATGCACTTTTGGGTTTTTAAATCGCGCTTTAAGACACTGAAAAATATAATTTAAATCACGCCGTCGGCAGGGCCGTTAAACATGGTTACGCGCCGGACATTGACCCCGTGGTGACAATAGTAAAGGCACATTATGTTTTCTGTATAACCAAGAAGAAACTATTAATAAAAAAAGAAAGGCATCAGCATACGAATGGCAAAAACAGCCAGCGGAAAAAATTATGGAAAAATTCAAAACCATTGAAATTTGATCATCTGTTATTGTTTTAATACCTAAAGTAGACCGTGGACCACTAGATGTTTAACATGTTTTGGGAAAAGTTTTATTAGAGTACAGCAACGGAGTGTACAGAATAGGAACACCTAGTGGAATGATAAAGAATTGGTTTCCTCGTGGTGAGATTCAACTATCTGGAGGCCTTCTACTAGAAGCTATTCCGAAAAATACATTAAGTTTGAAATAACCTGCAAATTCCTCGACTTTTTTCTGTTTCACCTAAGACCTCATTTGTTATGGTTTGAATAAAATACCAATTTGAATTCTTGTGTAAGAAAAAGGGAAACTGACATTAAATTAAAATCACTTCAGCTTTTAATATTCTGTAATTGAACATCATTATTGATATTACAAGCTAAATTTTGTTTTTTATCATCATTTGAATCACAGCTATTGTCACTTAAAAATCTATAAATAACTGGAGATAGTAAGTCTCGATGTATTTTCTTGCCCTTGTTGCACCCC